>LOJH01061344.1:427-14662 GCA_001685095.1 Ellobius talpinus
TCTCTCTCTCTCTCTCTCTCTCTCTCTCTAAGGTGGTTCGCTCAGGTCTAATCCAGTGGAGGTCACTGGTTTGGGTCTGGTCCCACTGAGGCAGCTGGCTTGAATTCACTCCCGTGGAGCTTGCTGGCTTGGGTGTGGTCCTACAGAGGTCACTGGCTCTGGCCTGCTCCTGCAGAGGTAGCTGGCTCATTCCTGCTGTGTCAGAGGTCAGAAGCTCAGGCTTGCTTCCATGTGTGTCCCTGTCTCAGGCCTGCTTCCAAAAAGGTTGTTGGCTTGGGCCTGCTTTGGCATAGGCTCGGCCTGCTGCAATGGATGTCCCTGGCTCGGGCCTGTTCCAGCTGAGGTTGCTTTCTTGGACCTTCTTCAGTAGAGGTCTTTGGCTCAGGCCTCCTCTATATTGTGTTTTCAATGCCTGGTTTTCTTTCTTCCCTCTCTTATATTCTGTTGGTAATGATTGCATCTGTAGTTCCTGTTCACTTACTCAGACTTTCCATTTCCAGAATTTCCTCAGTTTGTGTTTTCCATATTGCTTCTATGTCCATTTTCAGGTCTTGAACTGTTTCCTTCACCTATGTGTATGTGTGTGTTTTCTTGGCTTTCTTGTCATTCTCTACGGGATTTATTGACTTCATCCAATTTTGTTTGTCTTTTCCTTGATTTGATTAAGGGAGGTTTTTTTATTTCCTCTTTAAGGACCTCTATAATATTCATGAAATTATTTTAAGGTCCTTTTTTGTGCTTTAGCTGCACTGTATCGTTCTGGTCTTCCTGCCATAAGGCTGAAGTTTTTTTCCAAAGTTGTATGCAAAAATATGGAACTCAAGGAAGGGGTACAATTTGGATTGCTAGGTGAGCTTAACATGCTTAGTATGCAGGAGGTAGTATCTTACCTGGGGTCCCTGGGCAAGTCTGGCCTCCAGTAAAGATGCCAGAGCTGTGGGCTACATACAAAAGTTTAATGAACCTTTTTCTTCTTGGTTGGAGATACTTCCTTCAAGAGTCTAAGGCCACTAAAAAAACAAAACAAAACAAATTAACAACAATAAAAATCAGACATGAGAACTTCTCTTTTAAGTTGTGGCCAGACCTGATTAAGAGACTGAAAAAACATACAGAATATTAAGGATGTCCTTAGTGGCCCCCAGTGATGGAGGATAAGACCATATTGCTGAAGATATGATGTACTTCAGAAAAAGGGCCCAGAAATTCCTGATCTAGAACTGACCTGAATGGTGTCTCCACAAAAAGTGGTTTCATGGTCACATTATCTACTATGCAAGGTAGATAAGTGTTCAAAGTTAATCAACAGTCCTACCCATCTATGTCTATGAAGTGCATCAAGGACCAACAAGGCATGACAATATTTTGGGTACTATAGCGGCATGTGTATCTTGGCAATAACTGACACCTCTCTCGTTGGACTTATGACCCACTAAACAACAGAAATAACATGTCTGGTACTGGAAATTTAGCTAACTAATGCTAGTGTTGTCATGGTTATTGGAAGAGAATCTGGAATCACTACTTTTCTAAACCAGCATGGTACCAAACAACAATATATAAACTTTTGTCCTTATGCCCACAAATGAACACTAATTTCATTTCTCATCAAGGAATCTCCTGTTTGCAAGAGACAGAAACCACTGCAGAAAACTACTACAAACCAAAAGGCATAATTGTGGATTCCAATCCCAGTAGATACATCTACATCACACTCCTACACCTGAGCTTCAGGAAACATTGTAGACAAGGTAGTGGAAAGATTGTAAGAACAAGAGGATCAGGAAGTTTATTGTGAGATTATGTCTCATAACATAAAAAAATTTTACCTATGAGATACCCAACTGTGAGCTGACCAAGGATGACACCAATGAACATAACAAAGTGCATGGGAACAAAACTCAAGAGACCTCAACCTTATACAAAACTACAGACAATTGAGTAAAGCTATTAGTGGGAGAGGTACAAGAATTGATTATAGTGTCGAACAGTCAGCCCTAAAAACATGCTTACAATCAGCATTCTATGTACTCAACTGGCCATATCTAGAAATATATATGTATATACAAATATACATACAGTAACAATTAATGAAAAAATAGGTCATGAATCTGAAGCAGAGTAAGGACATATGGGACCATTTGGAGGAATGAAAGGGAATAGAGAAACATTTTCATTAAATTACAGTCTCAATGCTTTCACTAAACAGTTTATGTATTAATAAAAATATTTACATTATATCTATCATTTAGTGTATAGAAGGTACAGTAAGTTATTTGGGGAGACATACGCTTTCAGAAAAATCACAGTTAACGCAAATATGTCTCAACAGTGATATTGATCATCAATTTTCATAAAATATGCTGACTTCTTATTCTAAATATGAGATGTAGACACATACTAATATAGTTCATTTAATCTAGCAAGAGTTGACTGTAAAACATTACCAAATGTTAGTTTACAGTTTTGTGAATCTAAAATATACCATACCAGGAGAACTAATTTTTAAAGTTAATACGGACTTCTAAAATTAACCCCTCTGCCTTTCACTTCCAGCAGGGTAAACAAGATGGGCTCCTGAAAGGTAAACAAGACAGGATAGTTGCCTAGTGTGTATTTAAAAAGACACCTTAATTATCATTACTATTTAATTTAGCAAATGGCATTATATTTTTCTTCTGCAATGTGATGTATCAAGGTGCTCATCATGAGATATTTGACTGTACATAGTTACCAAAGGCATTTCCCCACAAGTCAATGTATTTTTCTTAATTTTGTCTTCATGGATTCATTGGATATGAGGTATTAAATGAATGGGGGAAAAAGAAATGTTCTTGACAACCCTAAGATTTTTCTTTGTCTCAAGGAATTAGAATCTGTCTTTTCTCATGCCAATAAAAGGAAAAAAAAAACAAACAAATGAAGAAAAGGGTAGTGCTCATGATTCTATCAATCAGTCCACTGGAGGCAGTTAGCAAACCCCACAGGATCTAAACACCATTACAAATTATTCCTTCCAATCATTTGGTTTTCCCTTTGAGCAGAGCTGTAGGTGGGCTTTGATCTCCACATGATTGCATTTGTGATCCTACATGAGGGACTTAGTGGTGGTTTAAATCCTTCATGCAGCTTCTGTACTGGCCCTGTGACTAACCAATACATCTTAGGCCTACCTGGCAGGAGGTGCTGGTTTGTTTGGTGCCACTGCTGAAGACGTGTTGTTTTCAGAGGACCCATGTAAGTGAATCAACATCTCCAGATATTAGTCCTTTTAAGGAAGTGCTCTAAACCAGAGGTATGCTACAGCCCCAAATTTCTATGTTTTGCTTTAAGGTTGCAATAAAAAAAATATAGTAAGATTTTTTTTTATTATTTAGACTAAATTAAAACTTGTCTGGGAATACTATATAACTTTATTTTCTAACTGAGGCAGTTCTGTTTTCTGATTCATGTCAATTTACATTCCAGGGAAGCCACAGGATTTTAAAAGTGTGTATGCTTTTGAGATTTGAAGTCTAATCAATGGCAGTGGAAAGAAGTGATCACATTTAACGTGATGGTTCTCCGTGGAAAATGGCAAAGGCTTACAGGTGTATCTGAAAATCTTGTTGAAAAATATGCTACTGGTAATTGTTAAGACAAGGGACCTTGAAAAATATAATCAGGTTTTACTCATTGAAAAAAAAATGCATCATATTGGTTCAGAACAAAAGCAACCAAATAAAGCAAAGATAAGAAGAAAACATTACAGCCTATTATTATAGAAGTAGGAAATGCTAAGTCATAACACATGATTTTAAATTAAAGCCTTCATGTGTCATATAGTGTAATTCTGTGAGATACTAATATGTATGGATTGATTCAACAAATATTTATTAAAAGTAACTTTAAAATCAGAAGGGATGGTGTTGCAAGAATCTTTCTCAAGGATCCCAACTGCCCCTGGAGAGGAAAGTGCTTGAGTTCGCTATTGGAGGGTTCAGCCCTGAAAAGAACATCCTGTGCCCCACCCTGACCCACCAAGCCACAGAGACCCCGAGTAACCTCCACACACCTGCTACCATCTCCCACCGCATATGTGACCAACTGAGCCTTGGCCCAGACTGCCCTTGGAGGGAGCCTTGGGCCCAGACTGCCTTTAGAGGAGTCCCAGAGCCTTATCAGCATTCATTAGAGGCACTGACCCATCTGTACCTGGAGGAAGACAGACCACCTAAACTACAGGCCCCACCTTCACCAATTGGATGAAGAGGAACCCCCTGAAGCACAGGTCTCACCTGCACCCACTCTTGGTGAAGGTGGGCAGACAGCAGTACAAGAACACATCCAACAACATAAAGACCAATATGGCACCACCATAACTTAGTGGTCCTGGCACAGGGATACCTGAACATCATAACCCAGAAAAAGTAGAAAAAGAAACCTTAAATATACCTTTCTGAAGATAATAGAGACCCTTTAAGAGGACATGAAAAATTACCTTAAAGAAATGGAGGAAAAAACAAATAAAAATTGAAATAAATCAATAAATCTCTTAAAGAAACCTAAGGAAACTAAGAAAAACAATCAAGCAGTTGAATCAAACAGTTCAAACAATTCAAGACTTGAAAACTGAACTAAAGGCAATAACAAAAACTCAAACCAAGGGAATTCTCAAAATGGAAAATATGGGTAAACAAACAGGAACTACAGATGCAAGCATAACCAACATATTATATAAGATGGAAGAAAGTTTCTCAGGAGTTGAAGATATGATAAAGGAATTAGATTATTTGGTCAAATAAAATGTTAGATTCAACATTTGCTCAACACCAAATATCCAGGAAATCTGGGGCACCATGAAAAGTCCAAACATAAGAATAATAGAAATAGAAGAAGGAGAACTTCAGCTCAAAGGCACAGAAAATATATTCAACAATATCATAGAGTAAAACTTTCCCAACCTAAAGAAGGATATATCCATGAAGGTATAAGAAGCATACAGAATTCCAAATAGGCTGGAACAGAAAAGAAATGCCCCTCACAATATAATAATCAAAGCACTAAACATATAGAATAAAGAAAGTATATTAAGAGCTTCAAGGAAAATGCCAAGTAACATAAAAGCAAATTCATTAGAATTACACCTGACTTATTAATTGAAACTCTAAAAACCAGAAAGCTAGATATGCTTCAGACACTAATATATCATGGATGCAAGCCCAGTCAACTATACACAGCAAAGCTTTCAATCATTATAGATGGAAAAAAATAAGATATTCCATGACAAAGCAAATTTAAACATTACCTACCCACAAATTCAGCATTACAGAAAGTATGAGGAAAGCTCCAACCTACCCAACTTAGCTGCACCCACAAAAACAGAGGCAAAAGTAATCTCACACCTCACACTAGGAAACCCCAAAGAAGGAAAACACACAAAAACTACCACCAAAATTAGCAGGAATAAACAACCACTGGTCATTAATATCTCTTAATAACAATGAACTCAATTCACTGATAAAAAAGACACAGGTTAACAGAATAAATACAAAAACAGAACCCATCCTTCTGCTGCATACAAGAAACACACCTCAACCTCAAACACAGATACTACCTCAGAGTAAAGGGTTGGGAAAAGATTTTAAAATCAAATGAACCTAAGAAACAAGCAGGTGTAGCTTTCCTTATATATAACAAAATAGACTTCAAACTAAAATCACTCAAAAGAGATGAAGAAGGAAATTTCATACCCATCACAGGAAAAATCCAGCAAGATGACATGTCAATCCTGACCATCTATGCCACAAATACAAGAGCACCCACTTATGTAACAGAAACACTGCTAAAGCTTAAATCACACATCAAACCCCACACACTAATAGTAAGAGACTTCAACACCTCACTCTCACCAATGGACAGGTCTGCCAGACAGAAACTTAGGGAAATAGAAGAACATACAGATGTCATGACTCAAATGAACTTAATATTTCATCCAAACACAATAGAATATACATTCTTCTCAGGACCTCATGGAACATTCTTTAAAATTGATCACATACTTGGTCCCAGCAAACTTCAACAGAAACAAACAAAAACAAAAAATCGGAATAACCACCTGTATCGTATCGGATCACCATGGCTTAAAGTTAGCATTCAACAATAATGCTAATTGTGGAAAGCATACAATCTCATGGTAATTGAACAATGCTCAACTGAATCAGCCCTGGGTCAAGAAAGAGATAAAGAAATTAAAGACTTCCTAGAATTCAATGAAAATGAATACACATCAAACCCAAACTTATGGGACACTTTGAAAGCAGTGTTAAGAGGAAAGTTTATAGCATAAAGTACCTGAAGAAATCTCACACAAGTGACTTAACAGCACATCTGAAAGCTCTAGAACAAAAAGAAGCAAACTCACCCAGGAGTAGTAGACAACAGTAAATAATCATCGGATCATACTCTAAAATCCTGTACTTCACAAAATTGGAAAATTTAAAGGAAATGGACAACTTTCCAGATAGCTACCACATACCAAAATTAAATCAAGAACAGATATACAATTCAAACAGATCTATAGCCCCTAAGAAAATAGAAGTAGTCAATGAAAGTCTCCAAAACAAAAATAGCCTATGGTCAGGTAGTTTCAGAGAAGAATTCTACCAGAATTGTGAAGAAGAGTGAATACCAATACTCCTCGAATTATTTGTCATAATAGAAAACAGAAAGGACATTGCCAAACTCTACTTACGAGGTGACAGTTACCCAGGTATCCAAAACACACAAAGATGCGACCAAGAAAGAGAGCTACAGGTCAATAGCCCCCATGAACACTGATACAAAAATACTCAATCGAATCTAAAGATACATCACAAAATCATTCGCCTTGATCATTCGCTTGATTGAAGCAGATACATAGCAAAGCACTGGGCTGAGCTCCTGGAGACCAGTCAGAAAGAGGGAAAAGAGATACTATGAGCAAAGGGATCAAGACCATGATGGTGATTGATGTGGGATTCCCCTCTGTATGCTGTGAATGTTTTATTACCATTGATTAATAAAGAAGCTGTTTTGGCTTATGTCAGGGCAGAACATATGTAGGCAGGAAAACTAAACTGAATGAAGGGAGAAAGAAGGCAGAGCCAGGCAGATGCCATGGAACTGCCAAAGGAGTATCATGCAACAAAGGTAAGCCAGAGACAAGTGACAATACAAAGATTAATAGAAATGGTTTAATTTAAGATATAAGAGCTAGCTAGAAATATGCCTAAGCCATTGTCCAAGCAGATTTATAAGTGATATAGTTTCTTTGTGATTATTCAGGTCTGGGTGGCCAGGAATGAAAGAACAATCTCTACACAACAGCACCCAACATGGGGCTATTCCACATTGGGTCTGGGTGCTTGTATGCCCACTCAGGGTCAGGAGAAAAGTAGTTGAGAGTGTGCTAACCGTTCAGTACCCCTACCTGGGCAAGAGCAAGATGGGGTCTGCTAGGTGTACACAGGCAGGAGAGCATGGCGAATTCCTGCTGCCACACAGAGACATTTTCAGGCTATGTAATGTGATGCATGGCAGATTTTGCTTTTACTCAGACAAAAAAAGGTTTATGTGCTGCTTACTGCTTCCCATAATTGAGGTGGTGAGCACAGTTCCCACCCAGCAGTTAGGAATGAAAGAACAGTCCTTGATTACAGGTGATACCCACAGAAAGCTAACCTCAGCTTTGGAGAACTCACTGACTCTGAACTGGTAGTAGGGGAACCTGGATAGGACCAAACTAGTCCCACTGAATGTAGGGAACAGTTGTGAGACTTGGACAGATAATCCCCTTTGGTAATGTGTATACATTTTCATGATTCCATTTCTCTAGAGAAGCCTATGCAATATAATACTGCATATAAGATGG
The DNA here is from genome assembly GCA_001685095.1 of Ellobius talpinus. NCBI lineage: Eukaryota > Metazoa > Chordata > Mammalia > Rodentia > Cricetidae > Ellobius > Ellobius talpinus. Next base: position 8,319 of record LOJH01061344.1, read on the forward strand.
AATGCTTTCTCACAGAAGAGCAGCATTGTAGCATCTCATTGAATGACCTCAACATTCAGTTTAGTTTTCCTGCCTAGCTCTACTCTAGCCTGTCACAGGCCAAAGCAGCTTCTTTATTCCTTAACCCATAAAAGCAACACATATACAGACGGACTTCCCACAGCAAGGGCCCATTTAATACAAATGGACTCTAAGTCAATGAGTAAATTTTATTTTTAAAGTCAGAAATAGAGACAGAAACATAAAGAGGCAGAAATCCATGTAAAATGAAGAAAATGACAGGTCAAGAAGGGCCAACAATTGCTGGCAACCTCTAGCATAATAACAGGAACTATGCTTTGATAAAGCAGGAACCTTGATTTCAGATTTCTTGTTTGTAGAACTGTGAACTTAACAGAATGAATTTCTGTTACTTTGAGCCACACAATCAATAGTAGTTTGTTTTATGGCCCTAGAAAACTCACACCAATGTCTTGTACCTTTGACTGTAGTCACTGGATTCCTTCCTACAAATATAATGTAATCAAGAACAAAATCAATATCACTTTCACAATATACTACAATTTAACAAGAAAGTACATAAATATGTGAGACAGCATTATACTTCAAAGGTGCCTGCTCTGCTTCATTTCTAAAAATATTCCACAGGGATTTCTTCACAGTAATCTACAATTTTTATTTTTTATTTTTGAGTTTATAATATAATTAAATCAATTTTCCCTTCCCTTTCTCCTGATCCATGACCCTCTCATATATACCTCCTTGCTCTCTTTCAAATATTTAGGTTCTTCTTTTGTTAGACACAGAGGATCAGGAGAATTGATATGACATTGTCTCTTAGTATTGTCAGAATCTATGCCCATAAAGTGACAGCAATATTACTGCCTAAACATCATCTAAACAAGGACAGCAACAGAAAGCCCAGGAGGCCTCAACCCTATACTAATAACCACAGACAACCAAGACATTTTGAATGCTGGAGAAACAGTCTTTCTCAAGGAAGAACTTATCTATTGTTTATCAGATGCCAAATGATCATCCCAGCAATCTGTCTTACCAGACACTAATCATTACCATAATTCATTAATGAAGTAATTCAGAAAGAGAGATACCAACCCCCAGAGAGGTCATATATCAGGGTCATTATTAAATCCCATTCCAAGAAACTCTACTCAGAGTTAATTTAACTTCTTATAATGGCTAACCCCTTCATACTAGAAAATAAAAGACCATTAGAAAATAAAGAATCACAATTTTTAAAGATGAAAAAGTAGTTTATTCAAATGCCAATGTTTCTGGAAATACAAAATCTGAAAGAGGGGCATGTGAACCTAGAACCTGTCTACTTGTGAGACTTGAACCCAGATGCTCCTGTGAGCCTGATAAACAAAGAGTTTGAGAAAACAGGCTGAAACTGGCATAGTCATTATATTGATCAAGAAAATGAGATTTATAGAAGGTGATTCTTCAATGAACGTGTATCATTTCCTCACAGAACTGAGATCAATGGAAGTCCTGCTGAGAAATAGAAGACAAGCCAACACCTATTACCGCATAATTAATATGAGCCATCTGGGCTTCCTAGTTTCCTTCTCAGAGATAAACTAGGAAGCCCAGGCATTACTAAGCAAACTGCACCACAGCTGCAGGCAATACAAAGAGCAGCTGTGAGCAATGTGATTTTTATGAAACCATACAGATGTTCTACATTACAAATATCATCGTGACTGTAAGTGGCATTTTAAATAAAAATGAATTACAGAGGTAACACTTAAAAGTGACAGACAATGGATATGCTTTCATGATGCATAAATCATATTGCCTCCCATCCGTTACTTACTATGCTTTATAGAGGACAGATTTCCCAAGTCTAAGGCACATAGAATACATTTAAATTACCCACCAAAAATTTCCTTTACTTTTTCTTGTCTTTAGTCATTAGAAAATTGATTGATATTAGATAAGCATGACAAATACTCCCAATGTTTATAATTAAATCAAATTTAAAATAAAGTAAAATTAATTAAGCTCATAATTGTGTTTTACGTTGCAATCTGGGTTATGCCACAACTTAGCTCCCCTAAGGTACCTCATGTTCTTTTCACATCCATTAGTTGGAAAGTTTGTGTAGTTTCACATGCCCAACTCTAACAGAATAAGTTGGCTCATGCCTGTATCCTTAGGTACACAAATATCTACTATGTTCATATTATGATAAGAAAAGTTTAAAGCTAGCCCTTGAGCATTTTGAATGTGCAATATCTGACAACTGAGTTATATGTGATGATGTAGTTTGCATTTTATGTTGTCAAGGTAGCAACTAATCTATAACAAGTGCTTAGCAACAGATTCCAAGTCAGTGATACGTTCATGAAACCTCTGCAATGTGTTTGTGCTTTTAGGGTGCTGAAATCCTCTACAGATCTAATTTAACTATGTCTCTAGTGATGTGATTGGACAGGATGGATCTTTAGACCCAAGAGAAGTAACCTTTGTGAATTTAATTGTATATAAGTGCAGAAGACCTTGATGACATGTCCTAGAAGCAGGGCTCCTGTAACAGCTAAAACAGGGCTCCTGTAACAGCTAAAGCTTTGCTCAACCACTTTGTCACTCTGACCTTTATAGATTTCCTTTAGATGACGATTAGTATATATATATATATGTATATATATATGTATATATATNNNTATATATATATATATATATATATATGATGAAAGAAGCTCATTTGTCAAAGTGGCCAGAAAAGCAGTATTTTTTCACTCAAATAAAATGAGGCAGAAGAGTGTTTTTTACACATTTCAGGATGTAATGACTTAAGATAATTTCTTCTAGAAACACACGCAGGATATGGCTCAGTCAGTAAATTGCCTGCTATCCAAGCATAAGCACCTGATTTTGGCTTTCCAGTAGACATGAAAGACGGGTGTCTCATTTGTCTACAGTTCTAGTAATGGAGGAGATGACATGTGCAGACAGGGGTATCTTTGCAGCTTTTTGCCTATCCAAGACTATCCGAATTGATGAGCTCTAGGTTCACTGAAGACCCTACATCGTAAAGTGAGGTGAAGAATTATTGATGAAGACTCTGGATATCAATCTCTGACTTCTCATGCATCCATACGCATGCACCCATATAAACACAGAAATATACACCCCCTACCCCACCAGCAAGTTAAAAAGAGAGAGATTTTTTTCTAATTTCTTTGTTCTCAGGCTAATGTTTGGCTTAAGCCTCAGTCCTTGAATAGCAAACATGAGTACAGTTGGATATGTACCCAAATAGTCCTCATTTTCTTATGAGTTTTTTGCTGTCCCATCTACCTATAGATATACCTCCTTGCTTTTCTTCATATATACACCAACTCATCTCTCATGTTTGATAGCCTAAATGGGTAGTCCTTCATGAGTAGCCCTTCACCTGATATGTTATGTCTCCAAAAAGTTGGACAATAATGCTAGGACTGGTACTTAAATTAGGAACTAATATTATCTGATTCCTAGTATTTATTTATTTATGTGCTGAGAACAGAACTTATGGTTTCATGTAGGCTAGGCAAGTGCTTTGTTACTGACTTTTATTCCACCAGATCATTTAAACTGGTACTTTAGCATTTATCTATAGCTTTGTCATGTGATTTTTTTGATATAGGACACATTATCTAATAAAATATCTGGTATATATATATTATATATATATATATACACACACACACACACACACACACACAGTGTGTGTGCATGTGTGAATTTATTTAAACTTAATTTCTTTATGGTAAAACACTTCAATTATTTTCTTATAGTCTTCTGTTTTAAATAGAACACATTATCATTATATATAGTCAACTTTCTATGTGACAAATATCATATCTTCTTTCTTACCCAATTATGACTTACCACTCCATAATCTAAATTTTCCCATGACTTTCCTTTCCTCAACCTCTAGTTATCACCATTCTACTCAGCTTCTCTGAGATCAGCTTTAATAGACTCCACATACGGATGTGATCATATAGTACTCATCTTTCTTGTCAAGGCTCTTTCACTTAATATGCCTTTCATTTCTGTAGAGGATGTTGGGAATGACAGGATTCCATCTTTTAAATCATGACTTATAACTCTAATGGTTTCTGTTAATCATTTAAAGATAGTCTCAAGTATGAATAGGATTGTTTCCCTTGTTCTCTACTGCTTTCTGAATCTAACAGTGTAACTATAGACAATAACTCCTTAAGGAGAAATGTATCTCTTGTTCTTTTTATGTATATATCATATATATATATAATAGTAAGGATATTGCTAAAGGTAGAATAAATTCATTCAAATTATTTGTGCCTGAAAATTGTTTAAATATTTGTCAGTGTGAAGAAAGTTACAAAAATTTCCAACCAAGAGTTCTAGATTTTAAGCACAAAAGTTTTTGAAGGAGATATTTAAACTATCCACTAATTGAAATAGTCACATGAACTAATATTGACTTGGAAATCACATGTGAAGTAACAAGGGGTTTACTTTTCCTTAAAATATGTTTAATAGTTTGACTTAGCCACATCAATGTTGGTGTACAAAAGAGTTCCAAAATAGCCCAGAATGCAGTATAACAAAGTTTGTTTATTTGGGAAGAAACTCACAGTAAAGGTAGTAATTCACAGTCCTCTGCATGTGCTTGGAACTGAAACTGAATTCAGCAGCCAAGAGGGCCATGCAGACTTTTTGTCTGCATTTATATTACATGAGACTATGCCCATAATGGCCCGGTGTCTTAAAGGCTACTGACTGTAGGAGTTCACACACCACCTCCTAGTTTTATCTAAATAATAAAGTTCTAAGCCTAATAAAAAACTCTATCGAGTAAGAACAAATATCAAGTATTATCCAGGGAAAAGAAGAGGCAAACACATACATAAAATTTAAAGTTACAACCAGCATGAACAACATCAAACAAGAAACATGCTAAATGTCTTAATAACTATAATATCCTAAAAGGTCTAAGTCTTACATTAAAAATGGAGAGGAAAATAACTAGGACTATCTAGTCTTCAACCCCATCAAAGACTTGAGAAAGGAAACAATATTACCTGAGTAAATAGGAAGTGCAATCAAGCAACTTCCAAAAGGTACAAGAAATGACAGAGACAACTGGCTACCTGGGCATTCACCCAAAGTCTCATTTGCAATGTTGGGGAAAACAACTTTGTCTAAGGTGTAGAGTATCTGAGAGACCATTTCATAGGCAGGAAAACTTGAAAAAATATCTTACCTTGTTTTGGCAAGGTTTAGCAGTCTTTTTGATTATACCTGCCTGCTTTCTCTCTCTATCTCTTTCAGATTTCCTGCCTGGCTTTACTCTGCTAAACATTGGCCCAAACAGCTTTATTCATCAACCAATAAAAGCAACACATATACAGAAGGACATCCCACATCACATTAATTAAATATTTTTTTTGAAAAACAAGCCAACTGAGTGAGAAACTTCTGTATTTTTTACAGCCACTGATAGGTCATTCTCATAGAAGTCAACATCATCTTACTGGCAGGCAATTACCAGCATTGTTAGCAGTTCATCACCATTCAAACTGAAGTCTACAGCTGAAATAGATTAAAGTTACTTTATTAAGATGAAAATACAAAAGGAAATTTTGCCCTACATTTACTCTATTTGCTTTAAAATGTAGACATTTAATACAGAGAACTACAGGCAATTTATGAATGCTAGCATGGAGCAGGAAATATACCCTATTCTGAGAGAGCACCATTCAGTGTTTCAGTTTCTAATGGTCAGATCCCAAGGAACATCATGCAGAAGGAGCACATAGTAGTTAAGGATTCTTATGTATTTTAAAATACACATATTCATTCTATAAAAAGTAATGAAAAAAGTGGCCATGAATAAAAATAACAAAAAATCAAGGTAGAGTATATGGTGTGGTTCAGAGGCAGTAGAATGAAGGGAAGAATGCAAGTATATTATAATCTCAAAATTTTAAAAATAATTAAAAATTTTGTTCCCACTTTTTTGCCTTTAAATAATTTTTTCTTGTATGTAAGTGTATAAACACAAACCATTTTCATCACATAACAAATTTATTGAATAGCTAGGATTCAATGTGTGGTAAAAGATCAGAAAAATATCTTTTTTTACTTTTTAAAATGTGTTTTATTTTTAATGACATATATAAGTATATTTCTTTTTTTTTAAGAGGCCACCATACTCTTATAATATTCTTAACCATTAGGTCATCTCTCCAGCCCCCATTTCTTTTTTTTGTTTTAATTTCAGACACTTGTTTTATTGTTAATAAAAAATTTTCCACCTCCTCCCCTCCTCCCAATTCCCTCCC
>LOJH01061345.1:0-11005 GCA_001685095.1 Ellobius talpinus
TCCCTCCCTCCTTCCTTCCTTCCTTCCTTCACCTTCCTTTACCTTCGCAGCCTATCCTAGAACTAGCTCTTGTAGACCAGGCTGTCCTCAAATTCACAGAGATCCGCCTGCCTCTGCTTAACGAGTGCAAGGATTAAAGACATGTGCCACCACCGCCCGCCTTAAACTTGATTTTGTACACAGCCCAGACCTATTTGCCTAGGAATAGTGCTGTCCACAGTGGGTTAAGCCCTCACACATCAGTTATCAATCAAGATAATGCCTCTTAGTTTTGACCCCAGGCTAATCTAATGGAGATAGTTTTTGAATCAAGGTTCCCTCTTTCCAGGTGGCTCTGATTTGTGTCAAATAGAAATGTAAAACTAATCAGTATGTTTGTCAGCACATGGGCACTTCACTACTGCTTATTCTCTGAGGGTAGAAAACTCAAGTCTCTTTCTGTGATCCCAGTTTACATCTCCTCTTCAGACTTTTCCCAAATAATAGATGTCTCTATTCCACACACTGATCATCCATCTTATGTGTCCATTTTCATTCATTGTGTCACCAAACTACTTTCCTGGAGCTCTGGGTATGGATATTGCAGAAGTCCTGTGCTAAGTCCCAATGGCAAATGACAAATATATAGTTGACACTCTCTTTAGGGGCTGGCTCCAGGACTCTCAAGAACACTAGAATATCTAGAATATCCATTCCAATAAAAGGTATTGAGTTAGGCATGTCCAACCCTTTGCCATTGCAGAACATTGTTATACATTGCAAAGTTTGGCTGTGTGACTTTGTTCTCAGGAGACATTAATAATAGCTCCTTAACTCAGGGGGTGGGGGAACAGCACTCGTTCAAACTCCAATTTGGTGAATGCAATGAGTTCTATTGGTAGATACAATAATAGAAAAATTATTTACTTCATGTGCTGATTGCAGTTTCCCCTTTCCATTTTCTCCCATTCTCTTCTTCCACATCTCTGAGACACCCCCACATCCACTCCTTCTTAGTTTATGTTAAGAAAGGGGCAGGCCTCCCATGGATATCAACAAAGCATGGTATACGAACTTGAAGGAATTCTAAGCAACTCCTCTTGTATTAAGGCTGGACAAGGCAACTCAGTATCAGGAACAGGTTCCCAAAAGTCAGCCAAAATATTAGGGACAGCCCCTGCTCCCGCTGTTAGGAATCCCACAAGTAGACTAAGCTACACAACTGTCACATAAATGTAGATGGCTTAGGTCGGTTCCATGTAGGCTGCCTGGTTGTCAGTTCAAACTGTGTGCCTATGAGCTCATGTTAGTTTACTCTGTGGGGTTTCTTGTGATGTCCATGACCACTCTGGTTCATACAATCCTCCCTCCCTCTCTTCTGCAGCATTCTCTGAGCTCAGCCTAATGTTTGGCTGTGGCTCTTTGCATCTGTTTCCATCGGTTAGTGGATGAAGCCTCTCTGATGATAACTGGGGTAGGAAGCAATATGTGAGTATAGCAGAATATCGCTAGGCATCATACAAGCCCCAGCAATACCACTCTTGGGTATAAGGGTGCTCAATCATACCAGAAGGACACCTGCTCAACTATGTCCATAGCAGCTTTATTCATAATAGCCAGAACCTGGAAACAACCTAGATGGCCCTCAACCAATGAATGGATAAAGAAAATGGAGTACTACCCAGTTGTTAAAAATAATGACATTATGAAATAACATATGTATTGTGTGAGTCTGCATTCCTGAGTTACATATTTCTCCCCTGTAGTGGTTTAACGAGAATGGCTTTCATAGGCTCATATATTTGTGTGCTTATTCCTCAGCTCGTTAACTGAGAAAAATTAAAATGATTAGAAAGTATGGCTTTGTTGAAGCTGGTGCAGCCTTGTTGAAGAACTGTGTCACTTGTGGGTGGGATTTAAGGTTTCAAAAGCTTTTACTAGTTCCAGTGTCTCTCTCTTTCTATCTGCTGTCTGTAGATTAGGATGTAAAGTTATTAGCTACTTCTCCAGCACAATGCTTACCTGTTACCATACTTCCTGCCAAGATGATGATAGACTAACCCTCTAAAATTGTAGGTAAATGTACAATTTAAATGCTTCTTTAGTAAGAATTGCCTTGATCATGGGATCCCTTCACAGCAACAGACCAGTACTTAAGACATCATCCATCAGGTCTGCTCTTCTTCAACCGCTCCTGTTATGGAAGCAAATGGACCTCGGTGTTGGACCTTGAGGATTTTCTTATCTCTTCCTTTAGGTTGTGGCTCTGCTCTAACTCCCAGCCCATCTCTCTATAAGATTCTTATGTCACGCTTGCCATCCTTCGATCATGAAGAGAGTACCTATATCTTGTATTTGTCCTCCAAAATTATCATGTATAGCAAACAATGATGCCGTCACCCACTCCATGGGACACTCTTGACTCTAATTACAAAATCCACAGCATCCACAAATTTCAATCATATTAGTCAAGAAAAGTAGAAATTACTTCTCATGATGTCTTAATTAGAGCTTCCATTGCTATGAAGAGGCACCATGACCACAGCAACTCTTATACAGGAAAAAATTTAGTTGTGTTTTACAGCTTGTCCTTAGGCAAGAGCGCAGGAATTCTTACGAGTAATGCAGAGGTACTTTGCTTTATGTTTACTTCCCATACTGCTGAGATAATACGAGAGTGTCCGGAAGCTGCCTTTTTAATTCGGAAAGTCTTATGTTGTCATTGACGTCAAAAGGCGCGGAAAGGCTGGAGCTGCTCTCGGATTTACTAAAGGCTGTTTTGTTTCTTGCTTCCCGTAGTCTCAGGAGGCACTGCCATTTGCTCTGGGTACTTGGCTTTAGAAGACAAGGTCTAGTTTTAGATATACGCATTATAATATAGTGATATGTGCATTTTGGAAATTTGCCATGAATATTTCCCTATTAGCTTTCCTAATTATAAATAATGCTACTATGACAACAAGTTGGAAAGAAGAGAGAAGTACACCTCAAGTGTATCTAATGATGATTCTTCCTTTTTAGTTGTTGAGTTAGAATTTTCATTGAGCAACTGTCCAAAGATTATTACCTTTTTGTTTGAATGTCTTGTAAGTTATTGTTTTATAAGAGTAAAAATGATGATGGAGATAGCTTAGTTCCCAAACTCAATTCCTCAATTTATTTAAATATGTTGAGTTTATGCATTATTAATGCTTTAGTTATCAAGATGATTAATCTGGATGATAAATCCAATTTTTAACTTATTGTACTTGTTTACCAAATGAAAAATGTGCTCAGTGTGATTTTAAAAATCACCTGTTATCTGGCATACATTCAGCTGAAATTTTTAGCATGGAATCTTTTATATAAATGGGTTTAACAGGAAAAATTGTGCAAGGAATAACATTTTTATTCTTTCATAGTGTCTTCGGATTTTTTTTCTTTTTCTGTGTTAAAATACCTTGACAAAAGCTATGCAAGGGATAAGGACTTTTTCCCCCACAGTTATAGGTTGTACATCATGACATTGGGGAAATCATAGTAGCAGGAGTTGCTTAATCTACTGATGACATCATGTACACAACCAGGAAACAGAGAGCAATGAATGGCTCCTTCTATTTAGTTCTCCCTCCATTTATATAGATTGGCACTCCAGGTAGGAAATGGTTTCATCCTCAGTGGTCAAGTCTTCCCACATTAATTATACATAATCAAGATAATCTTGATTATGTATAATTAATGCTCAAAGGCAAACTCAGAGACTACCCTCTGATGCTCTTTCAAAATGAGAACCTTACACTACTGAATTTACAATCTGGATTTTTAAATTTGTAGGCTGTGATTTCAACTTGGTTAATAGGCAGTAGTCTACCTACTAACCTTGTAGTGGATGAAGTTATAAGTTATTTAATTATTCTTAGGTAATCTCTTATACTGCTATGGTTTTTCAAATTGGAAGATGTGATTGTAATCCCACTGTCTCAGATGCTCGGGGGTCAATTGTGTTGGTGAGTAAGAACAGATCTGACTAGACAAATGCTCCTTTAGCTCAAGTCACACGTCATAGCTTATGTTGACAGCAGACCTGGGCCTTGTCCGTGTGAGGCAGGTAGAATCAAGAGTTAGGGGGTCATGGAGTTTTTCACCCAAATTTCAGAGGTAAACTTGGGTGGCCAAATATTGTATGACTGGATTGTCATTTCTGTAGCAGCTTCTGTGTGGGCAATTGATGACGCCATGGTAGAGATTACAGCTGCAGTGAGAAACAGGAAAGCTAGACATTCTGGCACCATTGACCCTCTGCTTGAAGTAGCTGTGGGCAGTGCATAAAGCTAGTCAAAGAAGGAAGCAGTCAGCACAGCTAGCTTTTTGGGCCTGGTAACTTAGGCCCCGAGGAGCCTGCATCCTGCCACAGCATGTCAAGATGCCAGACATCCTGGATGTTTGCTCCGCTTATATTTGGTCTTGCTTTTCTCAATTCCCTCATTTTTTCCTTTTTGATTAGGGTATATTTATTCTTTGTCATTATTTCTTGTCAATTTGTAACTTTCTCATTTTTGGTTTTTTTCAGGAGCTCCCAGCAGAATGTAATACAGACTTATTCTGTTATCTTCTGCCTGATCCCCTCATTGATATTAACATGAGTTGTATTGTGTGACATGAAAGTGATGGCTCCTTTTGACAGTGGACAGAAATCTCTAAACAGACAAATCAAATTGCCTTTCTTATATATTGACTTTCTTATATCTTGATTATGTTATTGGAAAGGTAACTAGCACTGTACATGAATCACAAACTTCATCAGTCCTTATTTGTATGATATTGTAAGTGTTTTCCTCATGAGAACGATTCATTTCAAGGGGTAGAACAAACACACCAATATCTTCTCCCACTCTGTCATTGTATTCTTTCTTCCCAATGCAGCAATTCACCCGCTAAAACATGCTAGATTATTTTCAGTGTTGTTTCCTCTTTATCTAACATCCAACTCAGGAATTCTCTGTTCTATGTCTCCTAGTGTTAAGCAGTTAATTAGCATCTTCAATTCAGTACTTCTGTGTTTTAACACTGGTCCTGGAGTTGATTTCATGCTTCTGGTACCAAGACATAGAACTGAGACCTTGCTATTCATTCCAATAGGGTGTCTATAATGTCATATCTTGCTAACCATTACATTAACTGTTTTTATTTGGTGAATCATAATTACTGTAAAGATTATCTCTAATAACTTATTTTTATTAGTGGTTTGCCTATTTCAACTTTTTGATAAATTTTCTTTGTATTTCTGGTAGTTTATGATTGACTATGATACATTTTGAATATTGTCAAGATCATTTAAGTGTCTGGCTACTTTTCCCATCCTCCAGGAGAATTAATTTTTTTCTTTTGGCAGAGTTAGAGTCAGTAAAGTTTACCATAATTCACAGTGAAAATGAAGTGGTTTGAAGCTGAATTTTAGTTTTAGAAAGCAGGCCCATTTTTTCAGTATATATTACACTCTTTGATTAAAGACTTCCAAAGGACTTCAAGAAGTTAACCTTTCTGTTATTGTCTTCAAGCTCATGAGAAAATTAAAATTTCTTCCTATCTTTTAAAGTGACTGAGTTTCTCCAGTTGGTTTCTTTCTTGCTTCACTTAAGATGTGGCAAACAACAGTTGGGAGGTTAGACAAGTTCATTTGTAAGGCTCAGTTTCTTTCCTTTCATTTTCTAATGCATCAAGGTTTATATATTTCAGAAGTCCTTTAGTATCTTTGAAGATATATAAATGCACACATAATGTTATTATAATTTCCTGTTATTTAGAGCGGCTTGAGTTGTAGTGTGTGAACTTGTTCTATTATTAGGTAAAGAATTAAGCCAGATAATTTCTTTGTTAAATCCTTGGAATTGGAGGATATTGAATTATAAACAAAAATTTGACTATAATGATGCTACTGAAAAAATAATTTAGCTTGTAGTAAGAGATAACTTCTTCACAGTGAGGGTCGATGTGAGTCAGTGCACAGATGGGTGCTGACGCAGATTTCTTACACATGCCGAAGGCTCTCCAGCAGCAGAGCAAAACCAAAGGCTATTCTGGAACTTCAGAGCAATACATTTAAAAGGTTTCTGAAACTTATTTCCTCACCATGATAATGTTGTTTTTATTGCTTAAATTTAACACCCAACACGGTCTATGTAGAGTAGTAAACAACACACACAGATGAGGCAAAACCTCTAGAAATTCTTTAAGGATACACAGTTATATTTTATTTTCCATTCTATATTGCAGCTAATTCTGACATACTTGAATATCATGTCCTAAAATTGAAGGCATCATATTTCATAAGGCTAGCACAACATATGACTATGGTGATTTAAGCCATTATAAATGGGAAGCCTTCTAGAAAACACAATACAACATCAAAATGTCAAAATGGTAGCACATTCTGGAATATGAAGATTAAAACAAAATTGAATTCAGTGTTAAATTATCTTTACTGAAAACATATACACAAGAAAGGTATACAGACTAAGCAGGTTGTTTGTAGGAATATACATACATATATATACACATATAAATGTTTATATATGTGTCTATATATATTCATTCATACATACATGTATATACATGTATGTATATGATAACAATTAATGAAATGAGAGGCCATGAATTTGAAAGAGAAAAAGCAGGGGGTATATGGGAGGGCTTGGAGGAAGAAAAGTAAAGGGTAATATGTAATTATAATTTCAAAACTTTAAAAAAGTATAAAAATGTACTCATTTTGAATTATCATTCTTTTTAAAAACAATCTTCCCTTTTCTAAGGCACAATACATTGCTTTCTGGTTAACTGGCATGGAGCTTCTTTAGAATCTGATTGCCACAATCAAGTTCCTGATATTGGAAAGTGTGAAGGACAGTAGTCAATGGAGCTGATATGATACCCTTTGATGTTTACTTTACTGTAAGATTATTGTCACTAGTCAATATTGATGGCTTGTGACATCAGTGACTCTAAGATGAATTTCCACACCTCCTAAAATGTCTGATATTCGTGCTACCTCTTAGTTTCAAAGGTTTGTTTTATTTTTATTTTGCTGTTATGCCAAGATTAGCAGAAAAGACAATCCCCTAGAATTTTCAAATAGCTTCGGATGATTAGGGACCTACATCTCTGACCTAGTTATCCTTCTTTCTGTTTAGCATTGTTGTGATTAGAAACTATCACAGCTGTGTGTAACCTAAACAAGCAAAGCTTGCAATTCTATAAAACGGAATCTCAGTCTTTGTGTTGGTTCATATGATTTCTTTTATTTTCAATAAATATTTCCCCTTTTCATGGAAAGTTTGATATTTCTCACTTTTATTGATCATTTTTTCTTATTCACTTGGACAACAGTCCATATGACTAGTTTCGGTTTTGTGAAGGCCATGGTGACTTCTCCATTTCTGCTCAGCCTTGTTTTCTAATGTTTTTCTTCATTTGTCTGGATCTTCTAGTCAGCGCCTGGGATCTGAGTATATTGTGTTGGATTCATTGGTGTTAACTGTCCCTTCCAGTTTGTCTAGTGTGAGTGCTCTTACACGACAATCCCTTATTGTGGTAAGATCAAGTTCAGCCAAAATACTTGAGAAGCCTGGATGAATATATACATAGGCAAAGGACATTCTTGTGCTGTAATAGTGATGCTACACTGCTTTAAAATTATTAGGTCATGCTTACTTCTTCCTGTTAAGTCTGAATTTATGCGAGGCAAAGACATGGCTTTGACTATGACTCTTTGAGTTACTGATATTGTATTTGGCATTAGGCCCATATAAATAGTTAATAACACTCACTGGAAAAAAGAGAATGAATCAGAATTAAAAGCCCAAAGGCCAGCATTTCTTTTAGCACAGTATACCTTATATTCAGTTTTCCATAGCTCTTTTTTATCATTTAATTACATATCTTAAGGAAAGAACAAAAGTGTATTTGTAACAATGTGAAGTTCTATGAACATGTACAACTTTAATTTTTATTTATTACATATACATTATAATAAATGAGTCATTTATTTATAAACAGAATGTCCATGTGGTTTTTGTTTGCTATTCCAGTTTCTTATCCCTTTGATAATCATTGTCATTACCCAATCAAGTGTTAAAAACAATGAATTTATTGGTTCAAATCTTAGCAGATTGCCATGCCAGCTCTCAGAATTATCTCTCTGGATGTCCAGTGGATAGACTTTATGTCCCTTAGTCAGGATTCTTTTTCTAGAGCCTCAGAGCTCAATCATATAGAAGTAAAAGATGCATAGGATGTGTTTCCTCGCTGTGAAAGAAGACCTTGCACTCATTATCCCATTTTAAGAGATGATTTCTAGTCAAGGAATTTTATTTATAGGTTGTACTATACCTAGGTACAACCAATCATATTTATTTACAAAGATTCACTGATCATAATGATCATGTTACCTTAAGAGGAATTTAAAAAAAATATTAAAAGACTTAAATGAATAAATAAATATGGTTTACATTAGTAAAAACATTGTCTTTTTAAGACAATGATGACTTGCTTTTTAGGGAAAATCCCCTGAGATTACTTAAACATTCTCTGTTAGAAAGCAAATATTGTCTGTTTACTATTTTTTTTGCTCAATACTATGGTGCCTAGAGCATTTCTCACCAATTTATTAATTCTAGGTTCTACTCAAATGTAATCAACAGTCATATTTTTCCACTTTGAATTTTCCACAATTAGTAGCAGCCGTCTTGCATTCTACATCATTTCAGGTAATCATCCGTAACCATCACCAAGGCTACCAAATTTATTAAGCCCTTTCAGGCTTCCAACTGTGTTTGTTACCATGAAAACATTCAGTTCCTAGAAGTTAAAAATGTATGTTTAAGCAGCCCATAAATTCTGGCCTCAGATTGAATCCTATATCATGTGCCAGAGTCAATAACTCCTTAAGTCAATGTGATCTCAATTCCTGATGGCCCGATTAACCCTCTTGATCTTTATATAAAAATATCTACATGGGTGGCTACTTGACTCAGGCCATGCATACAGGGAAGCAAAGCGTCTTTAATTTGGATGCATGCCGGGACTTTGTCATTTCCATGCTGTTATATTTGAAAGACTTAGAAATATCTAGAAAGAATTTGAAGATTTCAATAGAAATGGTGAATATTATTCACTGGCCGCATTTACAATAGATCCCATCTGTGCTAGTCTGAATGTTATTGGCTCATATAAGCTCATAGGTAGTGGCATTATTAGGAGGTGTGGCTTTCTTAGAGTAGGTGTGGTCTTGTTGGAGGAAGTGTGTCACTGTGGAGGTGGGCTTTGAGGTCTCATATATGTCTGCCTGCATGTTGCTATGTCCTCCTATGATAATGGACTGAACCTATGAACTGTAAGTGAACCACCACAATTAAATGTCTTTCTTTATAAGAGTTGCCATGGTCATAGTGTCTCTTCATAGCAACAGATAAGAACTAAGACAGAAGTTGGTACTAGGGACTTCAGTCTTGCGATGGTAGGCCAGACCATGTGTTTGTTTGAAGGAGTGTGCACCTTGAGACTGTGGATTAGAAAAAGAGTTGAACAGTTTAAGTGTTTCTTATTGGGTCATAGTAGTATGAGCATGGAAGACAGTGGTACTGAATGTGGTTTCAAGACCTGTGGGGAGCTGTCTCAAGAGGTTTCAGAGGACAGTGTTAATATGTGGCCTAGAGATTGTTCTTCTGACATTATGGTGAAGAATGTGACTACCCTTCACCCTTGTTAAAAGAGTCTGTCTGAGGCTAAAGTGAAGAGTTTTATATTAATTCCCTTGGCAGAGAAAATCTAAAACAATATTCTTTTTGTCTAAGTCTCTATAGTTCAATTTTACCAATAAGGACTCGGGAACTAGATGCTGGGGTGAAAGTCCTCTAGCTTTGAGAGGCAGACCAAGCACCCAAATGGTTTCTCCTCCACAAGCAAAAAGCCTTTGTCTTATGCCGTCTCAAACAAAACTTCTCAAGCTCAAGGCCCCCTCCACTTTCTGTGTGTCTCTCTATCCATTATCCTGACTCCTTACTTTCTATAGATTATTTTTTTCATGTTAGCTGGTTGCTTGCTCCACCTCTTGATCTACGGTTGACTTTATTTAATACTCTTTACCCTTTTGTCTAAATAAAAATGAAGGTTTTAAACTTGAATACAGTAGAACTATTCACATTAATGCAGTATTTCTGACTAGCGTTCCACAATGTCCAGATTGCTTGTATTTGGCACTTTTTGGATTAACTATTTTTGAGTTCAAAGTTCTGTAAGACATTCATGTCATTCTTATATGAACTCAGCAATTTGAATGTCCTGAGATGTTTGTAGTCTGAAGCTGATCTTTGGCTGGTGTTTTTCAGCTTAGTGGCCATCCTGGCTAGGTAGAACACATCATCAATCCAAAGTTGTCCACTTTCTGCAGAACATCACATGACTGTCCAGAAGAAGGAGCATCCACTTGGGTAACATGGTGGCATGGATGCTGGTGCTAGTCTGGGGATCCGAGCTGATATTCAGGCCAGTTAGCTGGAAGCGGACAATACCACTTGACAAATTTACTCTTTTTCCTGAAATATTTTCTCTAAGTGATCTGTCCTTTTTCCTTCAGATATTTCACTTGTACTGGGGTCTGCAGATTTCTTAGTTGGATACTTTTATTCTCCTGGAAAAATACAATCAAAACCCTACACCAACTCTAACTCTGGGAGATTCCTTTTCTGCATGTTATATATTTCCTAGGGCAAAATGTTTTTTTTTGGCAACAGAAAAAGTATGACTTTTCTATTAAAAATTTCTTTTGAAACTAAATATACCTTAGTATGTGTGGATAAATACACCTATATTCTACTTTCTCTTTATATATAAATTTAAGGTTTAAGTGTATTTAGTTTTAAATCACAAAGGACAATTATTTTGAATCTTAGCCTATCTTTAGCAAGTGACTTTTAAATTTAAATCATAGTAATTCTTATTTATTTATTTATTTTTCCATTCAATTATTTACACTTCCTTCCCTCCTCCCAAT
>LOJH01061347.1:0-10552 GCA_001685095.1 Ellobius talpinus
ATGATGAGGCCCTGCCCCACTAGCTGCTGTATGATGAGGCCCTGCCCTCCTAGCTGCCTGTATGATGAGGCCCTGTCCCACTAGCTGCTGTATGATGAGGCTCCACCCCACTAACTGCCTGTATGATGAGGCTCCGCCCCACTAGCTGCCTGTATAAGGCCCTGCCCCACTAGCTGCCTATATGATGAGGCTCCACCCCACTAGCTGCCTGTATGATGAGGTTCCGCCCCACTAGCTGCTGTATGATGAGGCTCCGCCCCACTAGCTGCCTGTATGATGAGGCTCCATCCCACTAGCTGCTGTATGATGAGGCCCTGCCCCACTAGCTGCCTGTATGATGAGGCCCTGCCCCACTAGCTCCTGTATGGTGAGGCTCCGCCCCACTAGTTGCCTATATGATGAGGCTCCGCCCCACTAGCTCCTGTATGATGAGGCTCCTCCCCTGGGAGAATCTTCATCCAGGTCCCTTCCAGGGAGGGGCCTCCACACATCACAGTTAATCTTTCCTTACCCTGCTATAGACCCTGAATCTGGCCCTGTACTGGTGGTACCTTCTGGAGCTGGGCTTCTACATTTCACTGCTAATCACTCTGCCCTTTGACATTAAACGCAAGGTGAGTTATGAGTTACACATCAAACTGGATGCGTGAGCACCATGGTGGAGATGCCTCCTAATCTCTGGGGAGAGGCTGAAGTGGGATGAATTGGCCTCAGCATTGCACTATGAGGTGCTCTTGATTCCTGGCAGAAAGTATGGGATCCAGAGGCCTTATAGATCTCCTGAAAAGGCTTGCTTCCAGGCATGGGGCTCTCCAGCCTCAGAGACTTGTCCCAGTGGTGACCCATTGTCTTCTACAGGACTTCAAGGAGCAGGTGGTGCACCACTTTGTGACCGTGGGGCTGATAGCTTTCTCCTACAGCTCCAACTTGCTGCGCATTGGCTCTGTGGTGCTGCTGCTGCATGATTGCTCCGACTACCTGCTGGAGGTGGGTTCACCTCTACACTTTCCCTGCCAACCCTGCTATTTTCCTGGCCATGAACAGGAGGCCCTGCCACAACTGGGCTATCTGATAGACCCCATCTCTCCTAATCTGCTAGGGTGATGATGCCTTAATCCCTCAACCTCGCTGGGAGGTGAAACCTCACTTTTCCCTCTTTAGTGTCCCAGCAATGTAAAGCCCATTTCCTCTTGGTCTCTCTGGGACAGGAAGTCCTTATCCCTGTCTGACTCATTTGGATGTGAGACTCTGCCTTTTCCAGCCTTTCAGGAACTGAGGCACCATGCTCTAGTCTCCCTGGAGATGAAATACTCTGTGTCTTATCCCTGCCACTTTCTTTTTTGTCCTTCCTATGTAGTTCTGGAGATACAACCTTAATCTCAATCACTTGCTCCCCCCATAGCCCCAAAGTAAAGGATCCCCCTTATCTGATCCACCACTTTCCATGGATTCTTGGTCCTAAACCTATTTCTCTTTGCTGCTCTCCCCAGGCTTGTAAGATGTTCAACTATTCCCACTTTCGGCGAGTGTGCAACGCTCTCTTCATCATCTTCTCCTTAGTCTTCTTCTACACTCGCCTCATATTCTTCCCCACCCAGTGAGTCCTGGGGATAGGGAGATGGGAGGGTGGGTGTGCTCAGGATCCAGGAAGGCCTCACCCTTGGTGCTCTACCACAGGGAACTGGAGGTGTTGGCTGATGTTTGTCCAGGAGGCAGGAAATGGTGTCCTGGCCCAGAGCACAGCATATGCAAAGGCCCAGAGGTCAGAGGAACAGAAACTGACTGCAGCACTAATGCAGTGCATTCTTAGAACAGGAAGAGATCGGAGGAGGCTGTCTGAGTGCCTGGTCACTAAAATTGTCTAGTAAATATTTTTTGATATCTGTTAAGTCTCTGAAATGTATTAGGGAGTGAAGAAATATCAGAGAGAGCAATGCAAGTGTCTGCCTCGGAGCTAACAGATATGGATGAGGAAAAGGATAGACAGGCAAGCAACAGACCACAAGGCACAAGGGACTGATAGCACTGAAGAGAAAATAAGACTAGGAAGTGTGCAGGGAGCTGGTTTGTAGGTAGTTGGCCTTGGATTAGTCCCTCTTCAGGGGTGTTTCACTGATAGCTGTTATGAATGGGGCTCAAGAACCATACTGATCATAGAGGAAGATGGTCCAGGTGGAGAGAGCAGCATATGCAAAGACTCTGAGGCTTGAGTGTGTTCCAGTGTTGGAAGAACAGAAATGAGTTCATGTGTTTGGAACAGAGAGAATGATAAGGTGCATGCAGGTAGGTGACGTGGGGAAGTAATGAAGGATTCTATGGGATGTTATCTGAAGGGAGGTGGGAGCCATGGAGGACTGAGGCAGATGTGGGAAGCTGGGGCAGATGAACCAGAGCAGATGAGAGGAGATGACCAGAAGGGGACACCAACAGGACTAGGAGAAACTTCCGGAGGCATCAGGAGCCCATCTGTTCCGTGCTGGTTTTGAGGGGCTTATGCTCCTTGGTAGACATGGAGGTAGATGGTCTGTCAGGTTGGGCTTTCTGGAAGGGTGGGCATGTAAATGCAGGAGTTGCCAGCTTGTGGTAGGCATTTGCAGCAGGAGGCTGGGCAGTGTCATCTGGGGCTAAGGTATGGATACAAGCCAATTCCTAGAGCTCTCTGATTTTTGTTGGAGAGTGATGGAGAAGTTCAGAGAGCTGAAGACTGGACCAGTAGTGAAGTTCAGTGATAGAGGTCTTGTCTAGTGCCTCTTGGGTACAGGGTTGGGTGGAGAGGAGGAGTCAGAGGGATGAGAGATAAGGAAGGGGAAAAGAAAGTAAAGGGAGAAGGTGGATAATAAGATGGAGCAAGAAGTGAAAATGAAAAGAAGAGAGGAAGATGAAAAAGATGGAAGGAAAGACTAAAGAAGGGAGTGGAAGTTGGTGAAGAAGATGGAAGAGGAGTGCGGAGGAGGGAGAGGTAAGTATGGAGGAGGGAGGAAGGAGAGAAGAAAGAGAAGAGAGAGAGTGCAGAGGAAGAGGAGGCAGAGGAGGCAGTAGAGGAGAGGAGGGATAGGCATTTGGGCTCCTAGAAGGCATAAGAGCCTCGGGGAAAGGAAAAGAAGTAGCTAGGGACAAAGATTAATCAAGGGGGTGAGGTTGGATTTTTCTTTCTTGCATATGAAATAGCAACGGGGTTAGTTTTGATGGTAGAGGATATGTGTAGGACACGAGAGCTGTGACCTTGCAAAGAGTCAGTATATTGGGTTTAGGAATATTGTCTCTGACTGGCGTCCAGTGGCTCTGTGAGATGAGTAGGTAAGTCTCAGGTTGATGTAAAGAGTTACACTGTATCTAAGGACAGATGGGTAATCATAAAGGGTCACCTGGGAGGGCCAGTGGTACACTAGTTACTGCCTTGGAGTTGTGGTAGAGAAAGGCCAGTTGATACTCTTGTGTGCTTCACTGACTTAAGCAGGTCGAGAGATACCATCTCAGAAGGGGATACTAGGGAGGCTCAGGAGCACAGATGATCCGTGCAAGTTCCTAGAATGGGGAGCTATACAGACTGGTGAAACTCCTTCTTGCTTCCTGCTTTAGGGTCCTCTATTCCACTCTGTTTGATTCCATCAAGAACAGGAGTCCCTTCTTCGGCTACTATTACTTTAATGTGCTCCTGGTGATGCTGCAGATCCTTCATGTGTACTGGTTCTGTCTTATCCTGCGCATGATCTTCAGTTTCTTGTGGAAGGGTCAGGTATGGAGGCCTAACAGGGTTGGTTCCCAATGCCCCTCCTTGGCTCCTCACTATGTTCTGAGCTCTGGCTTCGTCTGTTTTCACAGATGGCAAAGGACATTCGTAGTGATGTGGAAGAATCAGACTCCAGTGATAACGGGGCAGTTCCTGAAAGTCTTCAACTGAAGAATGGGGTGACTCGAGGGTCTGTCCCAGCCATTGCCAATGGCCCACGGAGCCGGGCAGCTGGACGTCTGGCCAATGGGCATACCCAGTCTACATAGACAACCTAAGACTGACGTTGAGGGTTGCCTCCAGCATTGTGGATATCCAGATGTTGGGCTGATGACCCTGGGAGACAGGGAGGTCCTCCCCAAGGTAGGAAGAGGACTGATGATCTGTTTCCAGCACTTCCCTTTTTATCTCCCTTTATCCCTTTGGGCAACTGTACAGAGCCTGGGGAGCAGTGGACTCTGCATTTGGCCAGAGCCACCCTCAGGCTGTAGCCTGGGGGCTGTGGGGAGCCTTGGCTCCAAGGACCAATAAAACTTCAACAGAGATGAAGTCTCTGCCTGAGAATTTTGGTTCCCTTCACAGGTCTTCCTCTCCATTCCTCTGTTGACAGGATTCCTCACCAGCACATCAAGATTTATGTCCATTCCCACCCACACAGCATCATGACTTGAAGATACTCCCTGTCCCCGAGTCAGTGCCTTCACCATGTTCTCCTCCAGAGTAGCTCTCCAAGGACGTTGTTATTAGCTTATAGGCACTGGCTACAGGAAAAACGTTATTAAGCTTAGATGCAGCTCCTCTGTCTGAGGTTACACAGCATTCCTGGTCCAAGTCAGAAGGTAGAGCAGAGACCCAAGCACGCCCTTGTAGTCTCTTGTTTAAAGCAACCTGCAGCCCCACCCTGGGGTCTTTATACTCTTGGGACAGTGGAGACCCAGCATAGTGAGGTCATTGTCTTCAGAAGTGCTATAGGAAAACTTCTTCCTCGAAGATGGAAGCTTGGTGACCATTGTCACTTCAGTCAGAAATCAAATCACAGGATCCGTGTATGGTTAGACCATGCTGTCTTTAGGACTATGCAAGAGGAACTGAGTGTCATGGAAGAGAGCAAAGCAGAGACAGTGGGGAGAAGAGGCCACCTCAGGGGATATCCAAAAATAAATGCTCTGGGGACAAAAAGCAGAGCCTGGCATGACAGCCTATGACTGTCATCTAACACCAGGAAGGAAGAAGCCAACAGACTGGAAAAACACATAAGCCTAATACAAAGCAGGAACCAGTCTCCAAAGAAGCAATGGGAGGGAGGGTCAAGGAACAGGTACCCAGAAGAGAAAACTGGAGTAAAATCTAAGATAAAAACAACTAAAAGAAAATGGAAAAATGTGCAAAGAATGTGGGTTGCTCTGGGGGTAGAGCAGGTGGTGAGATGACACGTGGAGTTTGTCTTGGGAGATACCGGAGAAAACGAGAAATATAGCTTCTGTTGAGAGTATAACAATTCAAGGGGATAAAAGTTAACACACATTACATAGAGACTTTCGAAAGAACCAGGAAGACAAGACCACAGAAGGAAAGGAAAAGGGGATGGGGAAAGAGATGAAAGGAAGAATAAGGAAAAAAGGAAAAGAGAAAGAAAAATGTTGTAGATAGTGCATGGATGGAAAACCTGGAAAGAATAGGAAGGGGCATTTGAGAAGGAAGAAAGATGGATACTGAAGATAAAAACAGCTTTGAGAGAATTTCAGGGTTCGAAACCAGTATGGCTACAAGCCTGAAATCACAGTACTGTGGATGTTAAGGCACAAAGACCATAGGCTTGATGTTGTGAGTCTTTACATGTACAGCTACTAAGCTCCCAAATCATTACAAAGAGACTTCTTATTAATTGTGAAAGCCTGAGCAATAGCTTAGGCTTGTTTTAACTAGTTCTTATAACTTAAATTAACCCATATATTTTAATCTATATTTCTTTATGTGGCTCAGTTACCTTTACTTTGTGAAGCCCATGCTGCTTTTTCTGCATCCATGGTGTCTCCTCACGACTCTGCCCTTCCTCTCCCCAGCATTCTCTCTGTCCTGAAAGTCCTGGCCATTTTTATCAAACCAATTAGTGACATATTAACAGTGCATAAAAGACTATTATACAGCATTTCCCCCTTTTTGTCTAAATAGTAAAGCTATATACAATAACAATTATCAGATATTTTCTAAATAGAAAAGAAAGGTATTAACTTTAAAAAATGAAACTCTATACAGTAAGAACAATTATCAAATAAGAATTAAATTTAAAATGCCCAGTCCTTTTGTATTTGGCAAATTTAGAGAAAATACTCCTTTATCTATCCTCTCTTGATGAGTCCAAAGTTTGTACTCATTTATCTTCTATTATAACTAAGGAAAACTGTAACTATTCTTCAATTTCATCAAAGACCCCAGAAGGACATAATATTGTCTGAGTGAACAGGAAGTGCAGTGCAAGCTGCTTTCAGACCTGTAGAATTCCAGACATCTGGCTGTCTGGACAGTCACTCAAGATCCTCTTCAATGTTGGGACATCTGTCTTTACCCTATAGCCCTAGAATATCTGGCAGACTTTTCTATGAAGCAGGAACTTTTAAGGACTGCCCTGCTTCATCTTGGCAAAATTTGGCAGTCAAGGCAAGAACAGTTTCTTAGCCCAGTGGCTAACCTTGCCACAATGAAATCAAACTCCAGAAGGGATTTCTTCAATGCCCATTATCTTTTCTGAAGTAAGTTGGTGCTGCTAGGAGCAGACATGTCTCACTGTCCTGAAAAGCCCCAGGTTAAATCTTAAATGTGACATTCTGTAAGTCTTTGAAGTGTTTGAAGACCATCTATCTTAAATGTATAGTCTTAACCTTGAAAACATACCTAATATGACTACAAGTTTGATTATTAAAGATCACTACTAACCTGCATATTTTAGTTATACATTACATTTTTAAATGAGCTGCATAAGAGCAATACCCCAATAAGAATAGAAACATAATTCAGTATAACAAAAATAACCTTAAATTTATGTCAATATACAAAAAATCCATACCAGTGTAAAATATTTGAAACAGTAGTTGTTCAAAAGTAAACTCAACAATGCACACTTTTATCCCATCATTTTTATACTGTATTTCTCCTTTTGCCTTCAGAAAGAGATCCCTGAATCTAAACTCCTTCATTTAGCATTTTCCCTGACTGTGACCAGTAAAAATTTGTAACCCCCTCCAAGTGATGACAAACATCTATAACCCAACAAATGACCAAAAAAACCCCCCAAAAAACAAAAAACCTACCCACCCCACCTCTTGGGAATGGGCGCATTGTATTCTCTAAACTGCTTCCTGTTGTCTGGAGGTAATAGCATCTTTGGGAGACTGTGAGAAAATTATGATAGTAAAGTCCTGGTTAGAATATTCTGTGAGGATGGACCATCTTAGCCAGCAGCCTTAAAGCTGTTCTGCATGCAGAACTCTGAGGATACTGCAACAGAGGCAATCTGAGAGGCTAGATCACTTGGGTCATCCATTTTTATTATATGAGAGACTATGGCCACCAGGAAACCATGTTTGACTCCGTGTTGCAAATTCTCTCTCAAAATCTTTTTCAGGCCTATGTGGCCCCACATTGGGTGCCATATGCTGCAAGTCTTTCTCAATCCCACCAGCCAGCTCCCATATCATGACGCAGAGACATTAATTATGAAATCTTGGCTGATAGCTTAGATTTGTTTCTTTCTAATTAGTTCTTATATCTTAAATTAACCCATATCTTTCAGTCTATGTTCTTTTATGTGGCTTGGTTACCTTTACTTTGTGAAACCCATGCTGCTTTCTCTGCATCTCTAGAGTCTCCTCACAACTCTGCTCTTGTTCCTAGCATTGTCTCTGTCCTGAAAATTCTTCCTAGTTATTGGCCATTCAACTTTTTATTAAACCAATCATAGTGACACATATTAAGTATACAAAAAGATTATTTTACAATGTTTTGAGGCCAGCCTGGGAAGGAGAACCAACCTAGAAAAGCAACAACAAAAAACACAGAGCAGACAGATAGAGGTACATGGACACATGCAGCTGTAAAGAATAAATCATGTAGTTTCAAGAAAGTCAATGCAACTGGAAATCATGTCTTGTGAAATAAACCACACTCTGAAGGACAAATATTGAATGTTTTCTCTTATGCAAAACTTAGATTTTAAATTATAAATATTTGTGCATACGTACATGTTTGCATTTATATGTTTATAGGTCATGAAAATATAAGGGATAATAAGAGAGGAAGAAGCAATCTTAAGAGAGATGAAGAATGTAATACATGTGACATGGAAACAGAAGGGAAAGAGTACCAAACAGGAGGTGACAACCTGGGGAATGTGAACAGGAAGAGTAATGAGTGATTGAATAAGAACAAAGTATAACTACTCATGTGTATGAAGATACTGCAATAAAACTCATTACTTTTTATGTAAATGTAAGAAACAAAAACAGGACCAATAAACTTAAAACACACAATGGCCTTACTAATAATTTTAGTGCAGAATAATTCTGGATTCTAAAAATAGGATTAGTTGTGATGGTTAACCTCCATTGTCAGCTTGTTGAGCTATAGAGTCAACTGGAAGATGGGCCTCTAGGCATACTTGTAAGGGAGTATTTTGATTAGGTTAATCGAAGTGAGAAGACCTGCCCACTCTGGGTGGTATCATTCCCTGCTAAGAAGAATTTTATAGCCAAATATGGTGGTTAATATTGATTGGGTGGAATATTCTGTAGGAATATGCTAAGTCCATCTGATTTATGATATAGTTTAACTCTGGTGCATCTTTGTTGACTTTTAGTAAGGATGACCTATCTATATGAGATTTTGGTATTGAGTTCACCTACTAATATGAGGACCTATTTTTCCATTTAATGTTTGTTTCATGAAGTTGGAGTCCCAACATTTGGTGTGGTTGGTTTTAATGCTCTTGATGGAATGTTTTCTATCTTTTGATTTTATCAATGAGGTGTGTTTCTTGGAGACAATATATAGTTGAATCTAGTTTTTTTCTTAAATATAAGAATAGATTTTATTTTCATTTTATAAGAATTCTCTAGAGCTTGATGTTTACTAGAACATTGAGAGGAAGGTACAGAGGTTTCATTGTTCCCTTTCCCTATCAAGTGTAAGCCTCTCCCACTGTCAACATCCTCCATCACAGTGGTGTATTTGTTATAATCCACAATGACACATCCTCACCCAAAGTCTACACTTAACATTAGTCTTCATATTTTCCTTCTCATTCTTTTTTAATTCAGGATTTTATCTGTTGTCCAGATTACCCTTAAACTTGCCCTCCCAACAGTCTCCCAAATGCCACAAATACATGTGTACACTGTCACACCAAACTAGACTTCCTATTTTGTATCCTACATTCAGTGAGTTTTGACTAACATGTAATGACCTGTGTTTACCACTGAAATACCATGTAGAGTCATTTCACAACCCCTAGTCCTCCATGCTCTTCTTAGTTACTCTTCCTCCTTCCCCACCCCTGTCAAGCAGTGATCTTCCACCATTCTCCATGGTATTCCTTTTCCATTTTTTAATTCAGCCAACTGGTCTGTATCATTATTGGTGAGTTGAGTGCATTACATGGAAATTATTATTGAGAAATAGCTATGGATTTATGTCATTTCTGTCAGTTGGATCATTGTCTATTCTTTATGCTGTCCCACATTCAAATCTGGCTTATTTTGTTGCATATAATAGACTCCTTCCAGCTTACCTTTGTTCAGCTAGTCTGCCCATGAAATCTATTCTTTCCTCTGCTTTAGTGACTGAAATTTCTTCTATTGCTTATAGTATTCCTTTAGTGTCTTCTGCGGTGCTGGCGTGGTGGTCAGTAACTTCTTCAGTTGTGCTTTCCTTGAAATGTCTTTATTTCTTTTCAAATTTAGAAGATCACTCGGCTGGCATAGTAGGCTTAACCAGCAATTAATCTGCTTTTGGGACTTGAAATATATCATTTCATGACTTCCTGGCTTTGAGGTTACTAATGTTACTCTGTTATTTGCTTTTGTAGGTGATTTGATGCTTTTTCCTTTACATCATTAAATATTGTTTTTTTGCTTTGTATTTTTGACATCTTAACTATAATATGCCATGGGAAGGTTCTTCTCTGGTCATGTCTGTTTCGGGTTCTGAATGTGTTTTGTGTTTGAATGTCTGAATGTTTTCTAGGCTTGGGGATTTTTCTGCTGTAATTTTGTTGAATGAATATTCTGCATCTTTGGTGTTTATTGTTAGGAATTTTTCCTAACATGAGCTCTCTGCAGATGCAAAAATCCCAATCAAGCCAAATCACAACAAGCCAAGTTAAGAAAATATCCAGGTTTAATGGGATTCCTGCGCTCTTGGGTGGCCCCAAGGGGGAGGCCACTAACACGACCACCAGGAGGAAGGAAAAGAGATCACAAGGAAACTTTCCAGGGAAGCAGTTTAAATAGACTGAGGGCATGGTCAAGATTTTGGTGGGCTCATTTTGACCCTCCTCCGGGGAGGGGTCAAGGCTTGGTGGTCACAGGGATGGGACTTCCAAAGATGGAGGCCAGAGACCTGGCCTTACATTCCAGACTGTATAAGGGGTAACAGGAAGCTGAGGTGATATTTTGACTAACATTTAGACTCTCTTAGGAAAAAGGGGTCTTGACTCAAGTCTGGCTACTTCCCATGGGCATAGGGCAACATGGGGAAGGGGAGAGCTAGGTGTTAGTGGGTCCACGCTCAGTGAGAGGTGTGGCTGGAAAGGCATCCCATGTACTGTCA
>LOJH01061348.1:0-11005 GCA_001685095.1 Ellobius talpinus
CTAGGCAGTGTTTAAATGAATACAATTTGTGTGTTGTTATTTTGGGTGTTAAGCCAGCCGTGTGGGAGCCGGGCAGGACAAAAAGCAGGCCCGAGCTCCCCTATCACTACACTTAGTTAGGGTTTCTATTGCTGTGAAGAGATACCACAACCATGGCAACTCTTACAAAAGGAAAACATTTCATTGTGGCTGGCTTAGAGTTTCAGAGGTTCAGTCCATTATCATCTGTCCCACCAGCTAGCTCCCAAATAATGACACGGAGACTTCTTATTAATTATGAAAGCTCAGCCTATAGCTTAGGCTTGTTCTTAACTAGCTCTTATAACTTAAATTAACCCATTTGTATTAAAATCTACGTTCTATCATGTAGTGATACCTCTCTTCCATCCTGCACCTTCCGTTTCCTCTTTGTGTCTCTTGGCATCTCCTGTGTGCCTAGATTCTCCTCCTCCCTTTCTCTCCCTGGAAATCCCCCCATACCTCCTGCCTAGCTAGTGGCCATTCAACTTTTTATTGCACCAATCACAGCAAATTACAAATATTCCATAGCAATCATCATGATGGCAAGCGTGGCAGTGTGCAGGCAGACATGGTGCTGGAGAAGGAGCCAAGAGTGCGACATCTTGATCTACAGGCAGCAGAAGGATGCATGCTATACTGGGTATGACTTGAGCATATATGAGACCTCAGAGTCAGCCTCCAGAGTCAAACACTTCCTCCACCAAGGCCGTTACCTACTCCAAAGAAGGCACACCTCCTAATAATGCCACTCCTTAGGGTCAAGCATTCAAACACCTGAATCTATGGGGGACATTCCTATTTTAACCATCGTACCAGTGTTAGTCCCAAGGAGAGATTGCTGAGACTGATTCCAGCACTATTGTTTGTTTCCCCCAGTGAGTTCGGCTTGATATTGTAAGTGCAGGATTTGATCTTACCTTTGTTTGCTCTTTCAATCAGGCTGCTCCAGTTTTCTCTGCTGGATACTGGGAGCTCTTGATTTGATGCTGGTTTGCTGTCTATCACTGTTTCTATCTGCTATTTGCCATTCACTCTTTTACTTTTGTGTACAATGTACTTAATAAACTTCTTCATTCCAAACCAAAATTATGGCTCTCATAGATAATTTTCTGGGCCACAGAGAGCAGTCATTTTCATAGATCTCACCTCATATTTACCTGGTGCCCACTGTTTTTGAGTATGCTCTGTCCTTTACTGGGAGCCCTTGTTGACAGGAGTTTCCAGTCTTTCTGTAGGGTGTTCTTTTTATGTTAATCTTGATGTCTCCCATTCCCTCACACACCTACCTTCCTGCCACACTTTGGTGATCCAGGTGATGAGGGAAAGGGCAAATTTGTGTCTTCCTGTGTCTTAAGATACATAAATCCTCACATATACAAAAGTACTGTAGTGACCCAACTGTCGATCTTAGCTGATGCCAAGCAGCCCCAATGCCAGCTGTATGAAGCTGTGGAACAGTCATGGCAGAGCCTATTTAAGACAAGTGGAGATGGCTGGGCATGGTGGTACTCACCTTTAATCCCAGCACTTGGGAAGCAGAAGCAGGAGGATCTCTGTGAGTTCAAGGCCAGCCAAGGCTACACAGTGAGAGACCCTGGCCAAAAAAAAAGAAAAGAAAAAAAGAGAAAAGCCGTAAATTAAGTGGAAAATCTGGAAGAAAACTACAGATGATATACTGCAAGAAATGACTTATCTTTGAGGTGGAATCTATTAATTCTCATCCTAAAGCCACAAAGTAGGAAAGGGGCATAGGAGATGTGGGAGCTAAATTAAATGACACATCTAGGTTCCTAATATTTGGAAAAAGAATCTCTATTTCTCTAGAACAGAAAGTTGCACTTCTGATTTAAAAAAATATTTACTTATTTATTTAGTGGAGGGGGTGTGGCTTGGCAGCAAGCGCCTTTACTCACTAAACCATCTCTCCCACCTGGGCTTGACTTTGAAAGGCCTTTGTGACAAAGGGCAACTTTCCCTTCCCCGCATTCCAGGTGCCATCCATACTCAGACACACTCCAGAGCCCACTCACATGTCATCTGGGTGATTCTGGTCCATACACACAGGCACGGTGCCAGCACTCGGGGCGTGGAGGTGTAGTGGGAGGGGTCACAACTGTATCTGAGTAGACCACTTAGCGAGGGCCTGGCTCTGCCCAGGGTCACCCACGTGCTGTATTTCTTGCCTTTGCCATAACAGGTGCTATCATTATCCCCGAGATCGTGCGGAGGAAGTTGGGAGTGACCCAGAGACGGGGACCAAGGGATAGGATTGCTGTGTTCCTTTCCACCCAGCTCCAGGTCAGTTGCCATAAAACCACCTCAGCAGCCAGACACTACTAATAACTGTCTAGCAAAGGCTGCATTGTCTTTGGAGCCTTAAACAGAACCCTTTTAATTGGAATTGCTTCCTAATTCAGCTTCCTATATCTTCCTTCCCCTCGCACAAAAGAATCCATTGTGCGGTCTCAGGAACGCACTGGAAGCGCCTTTGGTATACTTTGCATGTAAATGTAGGGGGCAAGACTCATTTGATTCATTATATCCTTTATTGATACGTCTGCAGCATTTTATTGGAGGTTTTTGTTACCAGAATTCCTAACAAAGGAGGGAGCCAGCTTTTAGGCTGGCAGCTCCACCGAGAGAGGATTTACCATGTGAGCCTCTACAGGGACGCACCCTCCTTGCTATTGTAGTCTCCAGGCTGTTCAAAGGACTGGGTGTTTCCAGGGGCTTGCACTGTTCTGTGGCAGGTTGATGTGTTATCAATGAGAGATGAATGCAGGGTAGCCTTATGTGCCGGGTGGGGAGTTTGCTGAAGCTGTCAGGAAAGCAGTCTGCCTGATACCTTGTCTCTGGGAAGAATGTGCTGGGTGCCCAGGACTTCCGCAAGCTTTGTGTATTTACTCCATAGGGAGCTGGTGTCCGACCTCTCCACCTGTAGAGACGGGCTCCCCGGGCTGTAGAGAGGGGTTAATTATTCTCAACATTCTTCACTCTACAGATGTGCCCTGATTTGTGGTGGGGCTTTAGTCTGATACACTGATCTTGAAGTGAAACACAGTAACACTCGCAACCTGCAGGAAATCATAGATGATCACAGATTATGCTGTCATCTTCTCACATGATTGTGTAGCTGTCTGTGCAAGGATCATACTGAATCATGGTAGCTTGGGGTGGCCTGGGGCAGAATTCAAACCTCAAAATGGGCAGCGTGGGTTCTGTTGGATGTGCATAGCTTTTGCACCATGATAAAGTCAAACCATTGCAAGTTGGGGACTATCTGTAATTCTAAATGACATACAGATTTAAGGTATGAAGCCGTTGGGCTGGAAATGACAGAAACGTTCTGTTGCTGGGCAAACACGTCTTTCTGGAGGCTTGTTTATCTTCTTCAGGCATAGCTTGTTTCTCCCAGGTAAAGCTCAGTTTTTAATTGCTGGAGCCTCTTCAACCCTTATGTGCTAAGTAGCAACAGCAGATGAGGACTAAGTGCTGGGCACTGTATTGCGTTTCTGTGTTTACTCTTCCCAGGAACGGACGGAATCAACATTGATTTTTCTCAGTTGATAGGTAAGAGATAGGCATAGAGCGACACAGATCATATGCCAAAGGCTTTACCAGCTGGAGCCTGGTAGGACTCATGGTTTGGGGATACAGCTCTGTGACAAGAGTGTGTATGTAGCACGTGTGGGGTCCTGGGTTTCATTCCCAGCAACAGTTCCCCATCGCAGGGAAGATACTATTTCCTAATATTTGCACTTTCTTTCATTAATACACTGGCTTAAAGTTCTGTCCATATCCTACCCAGAAGCCTTTGGGGTCTTAGCCTTCCTGGGGGATACACCTTCCCTGTGGCTCCCTTCAGTCTTCTCTTCAGCGTCCATCTGTGTTCATATTGCTGCCTTCCAGCATACCCCATTTGGGACCCCTGCCTTGCACCAGCCAAGGTGTCTGTGCTCGCTCCAGGAAAATGAACTGAGCGTAGCTTGTCCAGATCCTCCCCTTCAGGAAATCCTGCTGTACGAAAATCCCTATCAGCCAAACAGAGGACCGGAGTTGCCTTACTATGTATCCCACCCAGAACTAGTTTGTTTTGCTGCAGAGTTCCTTCAAATGCTAAGCTTCCCGATGCACTGAGAACGAGGTTCAAATGATGGCCAAGTTGACTCAGCCTTTCTAGGACCAAACATTAACCACAGCTTGCTTTCAGTCGATTCTTTCTGTTCCGTGCATCTATCTCTTGCAACACAGGAGAGCCGATACTAGAAATTACCGAGGAGTCTCCAAAGCTTCCACATCCCAGTGGAGCTTGATTCTTTTCCGTAAGTGGCGTACAAACTGCAGCGCTCTGAAGAGAGCTCGGGACTCACACACTTCCGTCTTTAATTATCTGAAAGATCGTTGTATGTGTTGACAGACTGGCGTGTTAGGCAGGACAGGCACAGTAGAGTCTAAGTAGGATTAGCCTTCAGAGATGCAACGGGACCGCCAGAATGGCTGACTCCTGTACACAGACGTGTCGGAAACTAATAGCTTCGCAATTGTGTTTGTTTTCCTCTTTGTTCTGCAATGAGAAGTCTGACTTACATAGTAAAGCACCCAGGACTCTGAGTGTGCATCAGATGATAATCACAGGCGGGTTAGGTTTTATTTCCCACGTGAAAAGGCATCATTTATTGCCTTTCTTGTTGCTTTCCTTTCGGGAGACAAGCTCAGCTGTGTGCGTTTCCAGTTAGCTGTAACAAAAATGCCGCCCAGCCTATAGCTTTGCTGATAGATTGATACATTTTTCTACTTGGCCCTTACCTCTAATTTTGGTCCTTTCTTCCTTTTTTGATTAAAAAAATGTTTTTGGTTTGGTTCTTGAGCCAGGGTCTTTTCCAGTTGCTTACATCGGTTTCAAAACTGCCGTTCTCCTTCAGCCTCCTGAGTTGCAGGATTGCATGCAGGTGCCATCATAGCTGACTTGGCTCTATTAAGTGTTCTGTTACTGTACAACAAATGACCTGAAAACCATTCCAGAAGGGAGTGGCTCTACTCAGGCTGAAATCAAGGTGTTGGCAGCCTGGTTCTCCTTGGAGGCCCAGAGTCCTTCCTTCATAGTCAATTAGCTGTTGGCCAGACTCATTGTCTTGTAGCTGTGGGTTAGGGAAGTCTGCTGCTTCAAACCCATCATTTCTGACCTTCAGTGCTTCCTTTGCAGGGATCTGATTTGGTCAAAACTACCCATATAATCTCTCTTAGATTAATTTAAAGTCAGCTGTCTTAGTTACTGTCCCATTGCCATGAAGAGACACTATGACCAAGGCAACTTATAAAAGAAAGCATTTAAATGGGGGAACTGCTTACAGTTTCAGAGGGTGAGTTCAAGACCATTATGGCGGGGAGCACGACAGCAGGCAGAGAGATGCGGCCCTGGGGCAGTGGCTGAGCGCTTGCATCCTGACTCACAAATCGGAGGCCGAGAGAGCAAAACTGGGCCTGGTGTGATTTTTTTAATTTTTCTTTTATCTTTTCTTTTTCCTTCCTTCCTTCCTTCCTTCCTCCCTCCCTCCCTCCCTCCCTTACTTACTTACTTTTTTTTAACAGGGGTCTCTCTGTGCACCACCTGGCTGGTCTGGAGCTCTCTCTGTGAAGCAGGCTGGCCTCAAACTCACAGAGATCCTCCTGCCTCTGTTTCCCAAATTCTGGGATAAAAGGTGTGCTCCACTACATCCAGCCTTTTGGATTGGGCTTTTGAAATCTCAAAGTCCATTGGCAGTGACACACCTCCTCTAACAAGGCCATGCCTCCTAATCTTTTCCAAAAACGGTTCCACCAATCAGGGACCAAGCATTTAAACAGATGAGCTTGTGGGGGCCATTCTCATTCAAATTAGCTGAATCGGGACCTTCTGTATGTTTGAAAAGTCCCATGTAATGTTACAAAACCATAAGGGGGATGTCCCATCATCTTTACCGTATTGTGCTGGTTAGAAGCAGTTTCCAGGTGTTGTTCCCTGAGTCGTTTTAGGATTCGTGGACTGAGCATGGTGGCAAACATCTGTAATCGGGCATTTGGGAGGTAGGGGAAGGTGGGGCATGAGCTCAGGATCATCCTTAGCTAGAGACGTCAAGGCCAGTTTGGGGTACAGCCCGAGAGTCTGCCCCAAAACAAGAACATTAAAAGCTGAAAGCAAACAAAGAATTCTGCCTTCCACATCTCCTCTCTGGATAAGAACTAGAAAACAAGGCTGGTGAGTCTCTGTCCTGTATTCAAGACAGTAACATAGGGCTAATATCCAACAAATGCCCTGCTTCATGTATTTACACCACAAATCAAGCCCCAAAGTCACATGTCCATTTCCTATCTTGGACAATAATGACATCAATGTGACTTTAGGTGTGAAATGAAAAGCATCTGTGAGCCAGGGAGGTGACTCAGTGAGTAAAGATACCAAGCCTGATGACCTTAGTTCCCCAGAGCCCAGAACCCATGGGAGGAGAGAACTGGCTTCTGCATGTAGTCCTCCGGCTCCCACATGTGCACACATGCACACACACAAAACAAACAAGTATTTTTAAAGGGAGGAAAAGCATGCAGATGTTTCATTATTCTTTTCTAGAGTGTGGGGAGAAGAGGAAGCCCGATGTGTATTGGCCAAGCCTAGAACCATAGCCTCAGACCCAAGGGAATAATGACAAAGCCTTCCCTGAGAAAGTGTGCAGAAAAAAACCCACCACAGCTTTCTCCCCACAAGTATTTACAGCCTGAAGACTGCTTCCCTACACGGAGACGCCCCCAGTTAAACCCACCTCCTTGTCGGCAGTGTGAACTAACCCTGCCTCTCTGATCAGCTGTGTATAGTAGACTGAGCTTCTGGGGTGCTTCGGTTTCTCCATCAGAGAGCCCAGTCTCTCTGATTCCAACTTTTCTGTGTGTCCGTTTTCGTCATTACCTTGCTGTCCCCGCCAGGTCGCTCCCTGGAGACATACAAGGATGAGGGGCTAGAGCAGTGGTTCTCAACCTGTGGGTGGCGACCCCTTTGGGGCATCAAAGAAGGGTTGAGGACCACTGCACCAGAGGTATCAGGGAACCATGAAAGTGTGGTCTATGGGTTTCACAATAAGCAAATTGATATAGGCCTCAGGTCCAAGGCATCTGGCTACTCAGCCTGCCTTATGTTTGGAATGAAAGGAATTCTTCCTGCCCCTTGCTATTCTCAAAGGCAAAACAATCCTGACAGCGGCTGGTGCTCACAGTGAGACAGGGTCCCGACTACTATCTGTGTTCCAATTATTTCGCCACAAACACTTCAGAGTGGGATTGCTTTCATTACATGGGCCCCTTCCCACTTTTCAATTAGCTCTTTCTTTTCCTTGTTTGGCTGGCTCTGGCGATCGTGGTGAAGCTACAATAGGAAAAAGTAGAACACAAGCAACACATCTCTCAACAAGACTTTATTGATCTTAGGTTCCGAATGCGTACAGCCTGAGATGCCCTTTGGAGAAGAAAGAATGGGAGAAGGACCAAAACACGTGTGTGTGTCTCCATTCGGCGTGTGCATATTCCGTGTGCACTGCCCCACTGCTACTCTAAGCATGATCCCGAAGTAAAAGGATCCGCCACTTACTGAGCACAACTGTGTAAGAGCAGGCTACATACAATCTTGCTAATAATTATCCATCATCTGTTGATCTGTCTATCATCCATTATCATATTTTAGTTTAACATAGACATTATCGGGTTGACTTTGAAAACTGCACACAGTTGGTTTATGTGGAAGTCCTATGTAGTCACAAAGATTGAGGTTGGCCCTCTGTGGGTCCTGCAAGTTCTTGCTATGTGTTTCTTCTGCATTCTTACACTTGATGTATCTGGCCCTCTGGGTCTTTCTCCTTGTCTGTCCCATTTACCAATACACAGCCATAGAGAATACAGATCCTGGTCCTGAAGCAGGACTGGTTGGGCAAGGATGAAAATAAGAAGTCCATTGGCAAAAGTTTGAGATGGCCAAGGCAAAGTATTAAATCAAGTACAGGTTTTTTTGAAGTTGGGGAGCTGTGTGGCTGCATGAGTTTCATGCCCATGCTGATGGCTCCATCTGGGTCTTTTCCAAAATGCTCCTCCTAGGAGGTGATCAGGTGGCCTGGTTGTACTTTTGTTAGGGGTCCTGGGATGGCTGCAGCAGAGGAGGGAGTCTGGCCTTCCTGGTTGCCTGTCATGGAGAGTGTCATACGAAATAGCCCTTCGTGTTTCCCTTCATGTGTCTGAAATTTAGCTCTGATTCCAAGTTTTCCCTCCCGATATCTTTCCAAACCATGACCCAAGCTCATGCTTGGGTATAAGGTGCTAATCAAAACATTTCACTGGGGGAAAAATAATTCGTGCAAGAAATTGTTTCCTTCCGTATAGTTGGGAGCAGGCATTGTTCATTGTATTTTAAGAATAAATTATCCTGCCTGCTGCCAATTCTCGTCTGTACAAGGTCCCGTTATCATTCTCACTTAGCAGAGAAGGAGTCCTGATGTTCAAGGGCACATAGCTGAGATGGTGTCCAGTTTCGGCGTTTGCATTCTGTGCTGGCCATGCTCTCTAAGTCTGGGCAGGTTTATGTGAGGCTCAAACGAGTCACAGAGGCTTTTTTTGGGGGGGAGTAGCAGAGGTAGAGCAGTTGGCATGGATTTGTATGCCCCAAACCAAACCCCAAACCCAAGCACAGGATGTGCTATTCCTATGGCACATCAGCTGAGATGCTGCTTTCACTGAGTCTGTCAACTCTTAGCAGTTTGGACTGTTGATGTCAGATTCTCATGGGAAGCTAACTAGGCTAAAGGGGAATCATGGGTGGGAACTGTGAGTGTGTTCATCCCGCTCAGGACAATGCTGGGCCCTTTATTCAATTCTTTATAGAACTGGAAAGCTCTACAAGCAGTGGGAAGCATCCATCTTCTCGGGACTGCCAGCCATTGTCTTGTCACCCTACCTCCTTCTCCATAAGGGAGGGGGAGACCTATAATACTGTTTAAATTTTTATTTTAAAAATTATTCATTTTCTGTATGTGTTGCCTGCATATATTCGTGTGCAGCATGTGTGCGGATGGTGCCCTAGGAGGTCAAAAGGGCATCAGATCTCCAGGAACTGGAGTCAGGGATGGTTGTAAACCATTGTGTGGGTGCTGGGAATTGAACTCAGTCCGCTGCAAGATTACCATGTGCTCTTAACCATCTCTCCAGCCCTGCTCTGTAATATTTGATAGATAACCATGGAGACAGTTTCTCCAGTGTAGGAATGCTAGTTATATGCTCATAACTTAATTCAAAACCAGCAGATTCATCAGCTCTTCTGTATAATGAATTTGCACAGACATGCCACAATCTAGTATTTGGAATAACGATCACTCTGAAAGTGGTTCCTTAAGAATAAAAAGGTCCTGTAGCCCTTCATTCAAGTGTGGACACTTTGAAGAGTCACACTTAATACATATATACACAGTAACATATTTATGTATCCTGTGATATAAGGATAGCAGTAGAGCTCAATGTTAGGCCATTTGCCTATGGATGAAGTCCTACATTAAATCCCTCTTGCAGGGTTTGGTGATGTCAGCCCTCAGAGGCTAAGGTAGGATGATTGCTTGAACTCAAAGGAGTTCAAAGTCAACCTAGGCAACATAGCAAGAACCGGTCTCAATAAATAAAGAAATACATAAAAATGTAATATATGGCCAGATTAGTATTGCACCCTGTCTCAAAAAAACATGACAAATGTTTAAATATAAAATAGTAAACAATATAATCACAATCATTCCTTTTTGTGGGGGTAGTTTCAAGACAGGATATCTCTATGTAGCCCTGGCTGTCATGGAGCTCACTCTGTAGACCAGGCTGGCCTCAAACTCAGAGCTCCACCTGCCTCTGCCTCCTGAGTCCTGGGATTAAAGACATGTGTCACTATGCCTGACTTTTTTTTCCTTTTTTCCTTTCAAATTACTCTTGATATAATAATGTGATTTACTTGGTTTTTTAATACTCTGTGTAATATGTCACTAGTATTTTTCTTATGATTATATTTTTCAATATAGTTTTACTGAGTTAAAAAGACAGGGTACGAGACCATTGTTCCACAGCAACCTCAGAGCTTTTAAATGTTACCAAGTATAGATGTTCCTAACCTCTGATTTCTTTCCATTCAGGCACAGAATATATATTTATCTATTTAAAATGTGAATGTCACCAAGAGATATGTCCAGAAGCTGGGACGTTCCAAAGCCGTTTTGTCCTTTCCAATCACACCTGTGGCCCAAGTCACCCCCCCTTCTGATGCATTCATTTCCCCTCTGCTTCCTTAGAGCCTTTCCCTGTTTGTCAGCTTTGTTACCAATAACTACGATTTCATTAAAGCTTCAAGAATGGAAGTATCTGGCATTCCGTTCAATAAATGTTTTCAGTGTTTCTAGCTATTCTGGAGTAAAATGCAATCCGAATTTAGAAGACCTATCTTTAAAATGTAACACATGAGTTCTGACCTGGGTATGCTGGGGAGCAGGAGAATATCAAGTTTGAGTTCAAAGTCACTGTGAACTGTGTAGCAAGACCAAGTCTCAAAACACAAACAACAGCATCTTTTCAGAGGCTCAGTTTCTACAGTCCTGTAACTACTACACAGGGAGGGGAGGGTGCACGCTGCTGGTATTTGGTAATTCAGTAACATATCAAATCATATTTCTCCATATTTTGTCAAAATTATAGTGTCTTTGTTATAGCTTGTTCTGATGCAATAAATTATTTGAACACCACATCAAAAACAATTTTTTAAAACAGAGTCTCACATAATACAAGCTAAGCCTCAAACTTGTAAATAGATGACTGGCTGTGTACTTCTGAGACTGGCCCTGTGCGTCTTTCTGATCCTCCTCCACGTACCTCTCTAGTGCTAGGTTTTCAGGATGAGCTACCAGACCTGGCACTTCAGCAGTTTTTAGGCCCTTTTTGCTCTACAGCT
>LOJH01061350.1:0-16408 GCA_001685095.1 Ellobius talpinus
TAGAAAGTAAAATAAAATTTAAAAAATAATAAAAGAAGGGAGTAGGAGAGAAAAGGAGAGGAGGAAGAGGAAGAGGAGGAGGGTGAGAATGAGCAAGGGGAGGAGGGGAGAGAAAGCAGAGAAAGACTGATAGCTTTGAATCTTGTTCCTGGTTCTGTCCCCACAGTGGCCCCATTCTTGTTGTAGTTTTGGTGTATGATCTTGGTTCCTCAGAAAATGCACTTTTCACTCAGATGGAGTTTTTTTATTCTTGTGTTCTTCTCCTTTACTTTTCTTCTTTCTTGAAATAAAAGCACATACCATTAGTCAATTTGGATTTTAATTATAGATACATTTTCATATAAAGTATTTAGAACAATAAATTCCCCCTTTCAACACTGTATCCAATAATCTTTGATATGGTATGTTTTTATTTTCATTCAAATATTTTATGAGTACTGCTCCTATTTTTGTTGTTTATGAATTGTTTGACATTATGGTGTATAATTTCCTCAATCCTAGTGATTTCTATGTATTTTCTGTATCTGATGTCTAATGGAATGCCATTGTTATCAGAGAACATTGCTTGTCTCATTTCTATCATTTTTTTTATTGAGCCTATGCCCCCAACATCTTGTCTTATCTCCATGGTCTACATGGAGTTTAGTTGAACACACATTCTGCAGTCAAGGGGAAATGTTCTCAAAATGTCAATGAGCCCTCATGACTGATGACATGGGTCAGTTCTACTGTTTCTTTACCTGTTTTCTGTCTACTTGTCCCATCGGTTCTGAAAGTAAAAATGTCGAAGTTGTGCACAAATGGATTTAGATTCAGGTAATACGATAATTGATTTCTTCTCTAAGAAAAAGAGACAAAAAAAGACTGCTAAAAGAGATACGGTATTTGCATATCCTACCTGGATAACGAGTGAATAACTCCTGCTGGAGTGTTTTATCTGTGTTTGGCTAGTTGCTGTGGGGGTCAAAAGACAGAAAATGCCCTTGAAGAGCCTCTGTGCCCTTTGCTACCTGTGAAGTGCTCCTGGGGGCAGGCCAAGTCTGGAGGGGCAGGTCTCCTGGATGACTACACGCTCTAGACAGCAAGCCCTAGTGCATCACCCCAATACTTCCCGGAAAGCTCCTGGCATGCCTCTTACACACTGTTACATTAGGGTAGCAGCAAAATGCTTTTACAGAAATTTACAACATTAATATTGTTTTCAAAGTTTCCCTCCTTATGACCACTTTTATAAACAAGATTTTTAATCAGAAAATTCATGGTAGGATCAGCTCTTATACTCTCACACTATTCCAGCCAGGAGGCAGGTTTTAGATTGTTTATTAGAGAAAAGGTTTCCTGATAGTCCAGAAACAGGCCATGGCTTCCAGGCTTCCCATGAGTATAGATGTAATGACAAGGGTGTAATTGAAAAATTTGATGGCCCTGGGAAGAATTGTTTTATCTTAAATTCATGTGCATGCTCCTAAGTTTTCCCTGTGATGAAAATAAAATGCTGTAAGAGTTCCTTTTAAAAGCTGTTATACCTCTGAAGTGTGTTGCAACAACATGCGTTTCTGGCAGTGGAGCTGACACATATCTGTCCAAATTACATACACACAGATGTTATTTTAAAAGCAACAATCCAGCAATTATTCACGATGTGATCGCATTCCCAACTATCAAGTTGTAATGCTTGGGAGAAAATGTTGCATTTTAATGGATGACACCAATATGGAGTTTTGTACAATAAAAGTGGAGGCAAGGACAAAAGCCATACATCATTGACAATATTTAACAGTGATGTGTAAGTACGGCAATAGTCACCTGCACACTTTATGTGGAGCTGGGTGTGTGCTGCCTATTTGGGTTCATTTATCTGAGTACTTGAGGAATATTTTCTGTATTTTTTCTCAACCGTCATGAAAGCAAGCTTGTGATTAACTGATTTTATATATAGTTATATATTTTCTTCCCTGGGGCTGTTTTATTTAAGCAATGTGTCTTTCATTTATACATTTTTTTAATTAGTGGATTATAATAGTTACTGATGACTAAAAACAAGCCTACTGTTTGTTAATATATGTAATTGGAAAGAATGGATAATCTTTCTTAATTACAAGTAAGATGAGCTCCAATGAATGAACTGAACATTGAAGCAAGCAACACATGGCACGTAATTATCTTTGGGTGATGTAATTCCCCTGTGCACTGATGTGAAAATCAGGACTGTCATACTTCCATTCTACACACTTTCATGGTTCATATGCCTGTCAGCGTCAGCAGATTTCCCAGAAGCTGCCTCACACCATGTTGGACTAAAGGAAAATGCTGCTTCCTGATATCCTATAGGCCATACCATCTGAACCTTCATGTCTTTATCTCTAGTAGTTTGCTGTAAATTCAGAACCTCACTGACCTTTGATTTTTGTGTTGGCAAGGAGTTCAAGAGGGTTTTTTTTTAGAATTTAATATATATCATCTATTATTTGTATGTTTGCATGTGTGTGCACGCACGTGCTGTGTGCCTGCATGTGCCATGAAGTGCATGTGGAGGTCCGAGGACAACTTTGAGGGCTGGTTCTTTCCTTTGGTCTACCTTTCTGTGGGTCTCTGGAATCAAACTCAGGTCTTTAGGCTTGCACTGGAAGCAATTTGCCTGCTTACCCATCTCTGCTGGCCTGCGTTCAAGGGTTTCACCAAGCTTCCCCAGCAATTCAAATAGTAAAGTTTTACTCCTGCTTAACTTGCAATGAGAGCATTGCATTTCCTTGAGTGTGAAAGCTGACGGAGACTCTGCTGTTGTGTACAGAGGTTTCCAGATGCTGGCGTATTGATGCTTTGGCATCAGCCAACAGCAGATAGTTCAGATGCTAAAAGGTGTATGTTGGTGGTCTTCCAGTCACTGGGATTATTCCCAAAGGTGTGCAGATGGTGGGGTCCTGTTCCTCCTTTCTTTTAATGTACTGGCCATGAAATGAGCTTTGCTCCACTCCATAGTCCTTGCTAAAAGTGTGCTCCTTCATCATGAGCTAAAAATCAGTGAAGTCACTCAGTGGGATGAAACCTCTTAACCACAGCCAGAACAAACCTTCTCATTTTATAAATTATCTCTAGTATTTTGGTACAACTATGGACATAGCACATTCTTCAACAGCCGTCACCAGCTCTAGGATTTCTTCTTTCTCCTGCCACCTGAATAAATGTCCACATCCTTTTAGGGAGGACCCAGGTCAGTTTCTGCTGTTGTGTCTGGAGTGCTTGCCCACCGGTCATTTGTCGGGTTCAGTGGATGGACTGTGCGTCTGAGAGCGGTTAAGTTCTGCGGAGCGATTGTAACAATGAACTGGAGAAGCTGGCCTCATCCTCCTGCTCATCCATTGCTATTCTTGTATATTACAGAAGTTGTCGCTGGGTACCATTATCACAATCCAATTTTAGGGTATTTCCCATATGCCTTTGCCCCCTGAGGCTGTTTTGAAGTCTGTCCTTGCTGTCATTTTGAGTTCCAGATAACTGGCTATCTGTTTTCATTCTTAGATATTGCATATGGATGGGATCACATGATATGTACTCTTTAATCTGCTTGTTTTCAGTCTTCACAGTGTGTGGTACTAATTGTTTCTATGTTGCTGTGACCTACAACCAAAATACCTGCAAGAAACTATTTAGAGAGGGAGGGAGTTACTTTAGTTCATTGTAACTGGAGGTTTTTCATTCTGTCTGGTCCCATAGCTGCTTTTAAAATAACACACATATAAAGCACATATATAAATGAAGATATAACACTCATACCCATAAAAATAAAAATAAATAAATTAATCTTTTTTAAAATTGTACATGGATATCCAAAGAACTATTTTTCATAACACTTAAAAACTATGAACAAACCATTACTTATTAATTGGTAAGCAGATGACATTATATAATAATACATGGACATAAACTCAGTCATAAAATTAACTAAATGGTCAAAATGGTAAATACTTGGTATTGTTTTGAATCTGAACTCTCTACCCTAGAATCATATTTTGAGCATTTAGTTCCCAGATTGTGGCACCATTTTGAAGACTTGAATCTTTAGCAGGTGAAGCATGGCTGTCAGTAGTAGGTACACAGGTTCCATCCTTCTCTGCACCATAGGAAAACCCTCTGCCACACATTCCTATTTCCATTGTCAGAGCCACCACTTCATGCCTTTCCCTGATATGATGACTGAAACATCTCTGAAACCATCTCTGAACAGAGGTGGGATGCCCCTTTGTAGACTGTGAATATGTTTTATTACCATTTGTTAATAACTTTGGCCTATGGCAGGGCAGAATATAGCTAGGTGGGAAAGCCAAACTGAATACAGG
This sequence comes from Ellobius talpinus, assembly GCA_001685095.1. Taxonomy (NCBI): domain Eukaryota; kingdom Metazoa; phylum Chordata; class Mammalia; order Rodentia; family Cricetidae; genus Ellobius; species Ellobius talpinus. The sequence goes on from LOJH01061350.1 coordinate 4,338, forward strand.
GAGAAAGAAGGCAGAGTAGCAAGAGACACAAAGAGCCACTGGAGAAGTAAGATGTGAGGTAACAAGCCATGAAACTCGTGGTAAAATATAAACTAATAAAAATTGGTTAATTTAATTTGTAAGTGTTAATAATAAGCCTGAGCTAATAGACCAACAGTTTGTAATTAATGTTAAGCCTCTGAGTGATTACTTAGAAGTGACTGCGGGGTAGGGCAGGACAGAGAAATCTCTGTTTACACTCCAGTCCTCATGGACAAACCTTAGTGTGCATTATCTTTTAATTTCATACGGGTAAATACCTGAGTAAAATTCCTGGGTCATATAGTAAGCATATGTTTAAATTTCAAAAATTGCTTTGAGGTTTGACTGTAAAGGTCCCAAGCTTATGTCACTCTTTGGGATGGTTATGGATCCCCTGTGAGGTGGGGCCTAGCTGGAGGAAATGAGTCACCAAGTGGCAGGTCTTGAGGGTTACACTCTAAACTGACTTCCGGCCAGCTTTTGTTTTGTAAACTGGTCAGGTATGAGTGAGCCACTGCCAACACCATTGTGAACCACTACTCCATTTTGTATTTCCTGCCATGAGCCCAGATGATCTCTTCCGTGAGTTGCTCCTCGTTAAGTACTTGGTCACGACAATGAGAAAAGTAATGGATACAATGGGCCAACTGTGTTTCCAAAATGGTTGTACTATTTTTCATTCCCCATAAAGGGAAGAAAAGTTTTAGTTTCTTTATTTTTGGGGGGGGGAGTTGAGACAGGATTTCTCTATGTAGCCCTGGCTAGCCTGAAACTCTCTGTAGACCAGGCTGGCCTCAAACTCCCAAAGAACTGTCTGCCTCTGCCTCTTGAATGTTGGGATCAAAGGCATGCACCACCAAGCACAGCATAACTATTTTCTTTTTTAACTTATAGTTGTGGCAAATCGTTAGGATCACTTTGTCTAGCTGTAGTCAGAAATTTGTCCTATGTTATTTTTACTGAATATTTATAGTTCTAACTCTTCCATTAGTAACTTTGATTCATTTTTAATTATTTATGTGTGAGTTAACTGATTTAATATTCTGAATTAAGGGTTCACATTTGTGTTGATAATAAGTCATTTTTCCCAGCACAGTCTATTGAAAAGAAAAAAGTCTTTTACTTTTTGAAGTGTCTTGATATCTTTATTAAAATGATTACCTTAAATGTTTAAAATATTGTTTAAATATCTTAAACAATAACGATATTTCATTTTTTTCTCACCTCTGTGCATTCTAGTGCCATAGAGTGTTGTTTACTCTGGCTTTAGAATAAGGTTTGAAATCAGATAGCATGAGTCCTCCAACTTGTTATTTTTTTTTTCAGTATTGATTTACTGTTCATTCTGGTAACAGAATTTAACATCATCATGGAAGAAATGTTAGGTCTGGGAAAAGGCCATTTTAGAACAGGATTTTTAAAATAAATGTGTTGACTGCATTAGATATATAAGGGCTCTTATGTGCAGAAGAGAACTTAAAAATTATACATGATGAAAATCTCTGAGTTCTAAAAACATATGTGTATGTGCCTGTATGTACTACATAAATACTGGTGTGGAGGAAGCCAAATGAGGGTGTCAGATTCACTAGAACTGGAGTAACAGTGGTTTAAGCTGTCTGATGTGGGTGCTGTGAATGGATCCTGGGTTCTCTGGAAGAATAGTCTATTTCTTAACCGCCAAGTCTTCTCTTCAGTCTCTAATTTCTGATTTGTTCTTTAGCTTATGATGTTGTATTTCTATTTTTTCCTATAAGACCCCAAACCACTGTATGAATTCAGTGGCCTGCCTGGATTGATATAGAATTGGTCTTTTCCCTAAATCTTTATGGGTATCTCTAGTGGCCAGACCTCTCTCTGAACACAGGGAAAGTGTATGTGCCAAGGCTTGACCACGTTAGTGAAATCTTCCTGTTTTGCCAACTGGGTGTTTGGCACCTTCTCTGCTCAGCTTAGTATCACTTGTTGTGATTTTTATTATCTCAGTGTATCAATAACATTTTAAAACACTACATCAGGCTTGTGATTTAATAAAGACAATGATTTAAGGTTGTGACAGATCATTTTGTTCCGATGATGTGAGAGAAAAGTGAAGATTTTCTCCACCAAACAATATTGGTAGCTTGAGCAGTCTGGGGAGGAATTTATTCACTTTGTCTTTCTCTGAGTAACAATGGCTTCTTTCCTGTCTGCTCCTGTCTGAAATTCTAAAATAAACTTGGATTTGACAGTCTCAACTCATTAGTCACTTGGCTCACTGTGTCCTCAGTTATTGTTTTAACCCTCATTTGCCCATTGGGTTACATGGGTTTCACTGATTATTTCACACTGTCTGGCAGCCTCTGTGCTCTTGGCATCAGAATATGGCCGTTTAGCTCCTAGAATGTTCCATGTCCTTCTGTTTTACCTAATGTGTGCTGTTTCTCATAATGGCCTCTTTATGTGTCAAAGGACACCAGCATTGGGAAGCACAGCCCATAATGAGACAGGTCCTCTCCCAGCTGCCACTTACCTTCGGCATTTTCAACAGTTTCCATCATACTTCTACGGTATCTTTTATTGTCATTACAGTTGCATTTGAAATGCTGGTAAATAATCCAGTCACTAATGAATTCTTATCCTGATCCCTGTTACTGCTCTCATTTTTGTGAAAATGTCTTCTTTTACGTCTAAAATATTTTAAGCCTCTTGATCATGATAAATTCAATTCAGAAATATTTGAATTGATAATTTATAATAATATATATTCTTGTATTTGACTTCTGAAAGTGATGAGGTGATTCATTGCTAACCCACGATCATGAATGGGAATTTGACACCTGTCTTAGTCACTGTGCTATTTTTGTGATGAGACATCATGACCAAGGCAACTCTTGTACCAGAAGTCATTTAATTGGGGCTTACTTACAGTTTCAGAGATGAGTCCAATATCATGGTGGGGAGCATGACAGCAGGTAGGCAGACATTGTGCTGGGGAAGGAGCTGCGGGTTACAACCCTGATCACAGGCAGCAGGCAGGGAGAGAGGCACTGGGCCTGGCATGGATTTTGGAAACCTCAAAGCCCACCCACAGTGACACACTTCCTCTATCAAGGCCACACTTCCTCCAACAAGGCCATACCTCCTAATCCTTCTAATTCTCAAATAGTTCTACTCCCTGGTAGGATTAAGCATTCAAAGATATGGGCCAATGGGTCCATTTTCATTAAAACCACCACAATATCTAAGCATTGACACCATATACCTTAAAAGTCATAGCATGTATCAGATATCCTGCATACCAGATATTTATATTACAATCCATAACAGAAACATGATTATAGCCATTAAGCATCAATGAAATAATTTCATGGCTGAGGGTCACCACAACATGAAGAACTGTATGAAAGGGTCACAGCATTAGGGATGTTGAGAAACTCTGCAAACACAGCATCTTCTACTTATCTCTCCATCTGCGTTGAGCCATCAGAGACACAACCACTGCAGAGAGTAGCTGTCAGTGCCATTGACCCTGCTCTGAGTCTTGTGATCAATAGCTGGGAAGATAAATAGATGAAAGAGGCAAAACAAACCTGAGTGGTCAAAACTTCTTCCAGAAACAACTGTGGAGCAACCTAATTGAAGAACAACCATGCTGCTATAAATGTTACATGGAAAACGCTGGTTTTAAAGCCACGTTTTGTAGTTGGAAATTTTCACATTAGCCATACCATTTATACGCACAGCTTTCTCTTGTAAATTTTGGTGATTGCATTCATCTGGAAGGACTCCTAAAATGTTTCATGATGCATGCTTAATCATACCACAAGGATAAGTGCTCAACTATGTTCATAGCAACATTGTTTGTAATAGCCAGAACCTGGAAACAACCTAGATGCCCCTCAACCAAACAAAATATGGTACTCATTTACACAATGGAGTAAAAGTCAGTGGTAAAAAATAATGACATCTTGAAATTTGCATGCAAAAGAATGGATCTAGAAAAAAAACATATTGAGTGAGGTAACCCAGACCCAGAAAGACAAATAAAATATGTACNTAGCAACATTGTTTGTAATAGCCAGAACCTGGAAACAACCTAGATGCCCCTCAACCAAACAAAATATGGTACTCATTTACACAATGGAGTAAAAGTCAGTGGTAAAAAATAATGACATCTTGAAATTTGCATGCAAAAGAATGGATCTAGAAAAAAAACATATTGAGTGAGGTAACCCAGACCCAGAAAGACAAATAAAATATGTACTCAATCATAAGTGGCTTTTAGACATAAAGCAAAGAAAAACCAGCCTACAGTCCACAACTACAGAGAACCTAGACAACAAAGAGGACCTTAGGAGAGACATACATGGATCTATAGAGGAAGGAGAAAAAGACAAGATGTCCTGAGTAAATTGGGAGCTTAGGGATCATAGGAGAGGGTAAAAAGAAAGAGGGGAGGAAGGGAGGGGAGTGGATAAAAAATGTATAGCTCAATAAAAACAATAAAAAAAAGTTTTATGAAGTCAAATGTAGAATGCCTACCAGAGACAGATATAAATAGGTAAATGAAATGTTATAAATACTTTTAATTCATGCATTTTTACTCTGGATGTGCTAAGAATTTTCCCTCTGTACTTTATGTAGCATTTTAGAAATGCTATATTGTTTAAAAACTAGTCTCCAAGTTGTCTAAATAATACAATTTTCTTTAAAAAATTCAAAAGCACCAACAAATATGAGAAGGAGGATAAAGGATGGAAAGTTTTAAGCATTTTGAAAATATAGTTCTGACACAGAGTCAGCGTGACCTAATAGTCATACGCTGTAAATGCGGGGTGTTTTGAGATCTCCAGATGAAAGGCACTCGCAAAATAAGGCATCATTACCACTGATTTTACTATGCCTGCCAAACAAAATTTTTGAAATTACAGAATGAAGCCACACAGCTCAGCCTCTCCATCAGGTAACTCCTTAGAACAAGGGCAAAAATGTCTAGCTTATTATTAGCAAGCTTCAATAACATACACAAATTTATGATCCTAATAATGAAATGGCTGCTATTTCCTTTTGCCAGCAAAGTAAGAATTAAGTCATGTTTTATCAAGAGGAAAGGGAGAAAGTTGTTTGTTCAATTAATAGCTATATGAAACATTTATCAACATAGAATAAAATGATGTCTCATCTGAAATATTATTGTCATTTTTGTTTTCTGCTTTCCCAAGGGAAAGAGAGCTTCCAACCCATTTTTGCCTGGAATTAAGAAATGGCTTTGTGTACCATGTAGTTTAGTTGATAGTTTTCTTTCTTAGAGACGTGTTACCTGGGGTGACAGGCACTCTCTTCATTTTCTTACCATTTGGTGTCTGTTTTTACTAACCACACATGCTATCGGTCGGAGTCATATCAAAGCAGCTTCAGCTGAAGATGCCAAGAACAGCTGCATGCTTGTGGCAACCCCTGATACCACGAAAGACCACTCATTGTCTTTTGACGTGGTTACCCAGCAAGCCAAGGACACTTCTTTGATTTGGGTTATGCAAACATTTGCCTGGGCTGTTAAAAAAAATACCTTAGAAAAGGAAACACACATACTAAACATTTGTTTTCTTTTAGCATGTTTAAAAAATCATTTTGAAATGTTAAAAATGCATGCTTCTTAGGACAAAAGCAATATGCGCTTACTGTTCAAAACTAGACAACAGGAGAAAATAGGTGCATTTTTATATTCTGTATTTAACATTCTTCAACTAAAATTCTAGTCTATCCAAAAGACTTATTTTCCTTTATATAAACATTATATAATACTTTTGAAAAATTACATTCCTTTATTTTCATTATCCTTACTTTGCATAGTATTTTGCTACTTTTGACATTAGAAACAAGAAAAAAACATGCAAGTATATGAACATACAAAATTCCAGTAGCAATAACTATCACAAGGTATAGTGACCATTGACATATCCTTCCAGAACCTTTGCAGTTTGTAAATCACTGTCAAAAATAACAAAACTCTTGTCTCATTTGTTAGCAAAAATGCACTGACCCCTCCAAAGTACATGTTAATCCATCTTCTACCACACATGCGCCTAAAAATGTCTTTGTGTTGTTTGCTGTGTCTTTGGAAATAAAAATGTGATGTCATCATTGATGGTGGAACAAGAAAGGATCTTTATTACCAAGTGATATCCTTGAATAGAAAAGAAGGAGAAGGGCCATGGGCAGGACAGGAAGTGTCCGCCAATGAAAGCATGGAATGGTCGTTCACCTTGGTCATTTATTTTCTTTTGAATTTTTTTGATGCAGGGCCTCACTGTGCAGGCCAGGCTGGCCTTAAACTGGCAATCCTCCTACCTCCCCTTCCTGGCATTACAGTCATACACTGCCATGTCTTGCTGCTTAGTTATTCCTTTTAGTAGAGAAGANGGGGGGGGGGGCGTCAATCCAGGTTCAGGAAATGGGCCCACGTTATACTGGGACGTCAAAGAAATTCCACTCAGATTAATTATCTTTTCTCAGTCACAGAAAAGTAGCTTCAATAACAGAAGAAGAGAATGTAGGGCACTCTACATGTAAGGATGCTCTAACTCAGTTCCTACTAGGAAGACCTCTAGTAACAAAGAATCATCACAACCCAAGCCGACTGGTTTCTGCAGAGCTTGAGATATGGAATGACTGTCTAGAAAAATGTAGCAGGGCTGGACTTGGGAAGCTGGAATTTCTGGCTAGCATTTAGTTTATTTGAGAGCAGAGATGATACCTTTAGAAATCTGTTGACCTAGGCTGCGTTCACACTTCCTTGACCAGGACAGAGTCTGCAAACAGGCGTCTTCCACTCCACGTGTGGTGAGCATGCAGGAGAACAGGAGAGTCAAACACTTGTCATATATCCAGCTACAGAGGGGGAAACCACCGCTAGAATAAACACAGTAGGAAACAATGAACCACAGCCCCAAACGCAAAGCAGAACGGCCTCTGTGGTTAAATGAAAACCACAGATACACCAGGTCAGCAGACTGTAAGACAAGGAGTCTCATAGCCAGGATGCTCTGAACTCAAAAGAGCACGGATAATGGATTGCTTGCTCAGTCCTACTGTTTGATGTGCTGTGGACTTAATCATAAATCTGTCTAGAGTGGTGTTATCAATACTGTCAAACACCGGGACTCTGTAAGCATTTATGTTAACAATAAAGTCTCATCCGTATTGCTGATGGTCATTATTTTCAGATCTTATTTTTCAATTCACACACATGGTAAAAATTTATTTGTAACCCCCCATTAATACTGGGGGTGACTTCATCGTCACTCACAGACAGGTACAGGAAACTGGAAAAACAGCATCAGCTCATAGGCACAGCCACCACCTTTCAGTGGTTATATTGTAAACAAGTGTCCTTTTTGTGGTCTTGTTCGCTCCCTGTGTTAAGCATTTTTGGTTGGTTGTTTTTCTATGTATAAACGTTTCTTTGTAGAGTGGAGGAGCTAATGAGTGTTTGTAAGCACAGGAAGGCCCGTGCCTTGTAGAGGAAATGCACGCCTTGCATAAGTTATGTTCAGGTATAAATAATTGTGCTGTTGGCCACGAACCCAGCGTTAATTAACATCACATGTTGAATAAGGTGTCTTTAAAGAGAAACACAGCCAAAGTCAAGGTTAGGCATGATGAAAATGCTGTGACTGGGGGGCTCCCAAGAGGCCAAGCCAGAAATCTCCCTAGGAGCAGTGGTTCAGTATCTGTTAATTTGGTGTTTGTGGTGGACATGATAGAACACAGCTACTTTGAAAAGTGACCACCAACTGCATGTTAGGTTATGAACCTAAAATGTGTCAGAAATGAAGGGCTCTTTGTCAGTTTCCTTCTAGCACGCAGAGCTCACCCCTGTAAACACTAGGAATTTGCCCTTGACTCCTGCACTGGATTCTCTGTGAGGTTTTGAGGATTGCATTCTCAGTTCACTTACCTTTCTAAACAAAGCCTTGAGTGTTGAGCTTCTTCCGTGTCCTGGCTGTGCATTGGGGCCTCCTTTCCCACGTCCCCTCCTCCATATCTTACAGATTCTCCTGCTTCCTATGATGACTTCGAGTTGAGTCAGTTGCCCAGGCTGAACGACAATCCTCAGCATTTCTTTTCCAGCTTATTTCCGGTGAAGGTGAGATAATAGGTGCAGTTCTCCTGGAGGCGGTGGAGGTTGGCAACACTGGAGCATGCGTACATCTCCCGCTCGCCATTCTAAACGCTACTCCAGCTAATCCACGTGCTGGTGTGTGGGGACTGTACCTGTGGTTCCACCACCAGCCAGCTGAGTTATGTTGATCCAGATAGTGATTGCCCTCTTGGAAAAGCAGATACTGAAACCATCTGCACTTTGTTTTCAATTCACTTGCAATTCTTTTCAGACTTAGTCAGAAGTCTTTTTAGAAAGCTGAAATCCTCCTTGAGGGAGGGACTAGCTATTGGGTCTGTAATTGTTTTCTCTTGCCCTAGCCTTCACCTACAGACTGCGGACCTACCGTGCCAGCACTAGAACTGCCTGCCAGCGTTAAAAGAGAATAGACCTTTTAAAACTTTGGAGACACTGTTACTGGTTTTGGCCCCTGGTTGAATTGGGACAGCCTACTCCTACGTTGTTGACTACCTATTCCTGCCATCTTTCCTTCCTCTGTAATAGTCTACTCTTCGAGACGACACAGGAAAGGTGTCCAAAGAGACCCAGATAGCTTCCTTTTTCCACATTCACATCCGAATCCTCCAGATCCTTACTTAAAACAAAACCCCCAAAGCAAAACAACAAACAAACAAACAAAACATACCTGTCTCAACAGGAACTAAACAGGAAGAGAACAAGAGTATTGGCTGTAAGGACTGTAACTTGCCCTGTAAGGCCTCTCAGCCAAAGTGAGGGTCCTGAACCCACAGTGGTGCAGACAGCGGAGGAAGGAGCAACCCTTGAGTGATGTGAAGGAGGATTTTGACTTGTGTGCTAATGAATGTTAGCACGTAAAGGGGAGACAGGCAGGGGGAGGGCATTTTGGGTAAAGGTGTGACAGTAACGTCACATTCCTTGCCTTAGTCTGTGTATCTTCTGAATTCGCTTGCAAGGGGATCCCAGGGAGCACAAGGGAGGATGTGAGTGGGGAGTCAGGTGGGGTGACGGAGAAAGCCAGGGAAGAGCTGTTAGCAAGCTGGGTACCACTGGGTTCACAGCTCAGTTCCACCTGGATTCTCTGAGAATGCATGATGTATGTGCCAGGAATATTCTCGTGGGATGAGTGAGGCTGCGGCACTTGCCCACCAGTTTTCATGCACTGCCCCCTCCTACCCCCAATGTGGTCTAGGAAGCCCTGGACCAGCCAGAGAAAGCCTAGATAAAGAGAGCTTCAGCATACAGAAGTCTCTCTTGATTTTTCTTTTTTTCACCGAAAGCAGTTTTGTTCCAATCTTCCCTGGTTCAGTGACCAGTTCCACAGTTGATCCAATAGCAAAAGACAAAATGTAATACTAATTCTTCAATCACTTTATTTATTATTTACATTGTGCCTGAGGAACATGTCGTGCTGGCTAGCAAGACCCAAATGCTGTGGGATAAATTAGCCCTTTTCTCTCCAAATCCATTTCTCCATCCAAATTTGAACTGGCGTTAGCTAGTTGAACTTATTGCTAAATTGATGCAACTGGGCCACATCTTTAGAGCCCTCATTGTGTTACTGCCATACTGCCGTACTTGACTCCTGTGTGTTTCTCTTCTGAATTGTTCACCCTGTATGTGAGTACATACATCTTTAGCTTGGGCCGCTTCTCTTTCCATGCCCTAAATAGATAGCCTAGTGCATTGTCCGAGATAATTCTAAATGAGATTTTTTTCTTGGTTCTGACGTTCAAGATATTCTGTGCTATACTGTGTTCCCCAAGGGAAATGCTGAAGTTCTAACTCCTAGTACTTCTGAATATCCTCATACTTGGAAATTCGGTATTTGCAGAGATATCCATTAAGATGAGTTCATATGGGTTATCGCAGGCCTTACTGCAGTTGCCAGGTGTTCTGTAAGAAGCATGGCAGGGGTGCTTGGGAGATAGCTCAGATGCAAAGTGCATGCTGTACCAGTAACACGGATTGAGTTCAGTCAGTCTCCAGAACCCATGCTAAAAATAAAAAAAAAGTGGTGTAGCAACACATCCTTGTAATTCCACCACCAAGTAGGCTGTGACAGCAGATTCCTGGGGCTGGCCCAGTCCACTTCATGATTTCTTTAACAGTGAGAGATATTTCTCAAACTAATGATTAAAAAAAGAAAGAAAGAAAAATATTGTATGTACTTAAATAACTACAATTAAGTTTGTCTTCTGGCCTCCACAAGTACCCTACACAGGTCCTGGCCTGAACACACGTACAGACACAAATAAGTACATGAACATCTGTATACACATGAACTCACACATGTGCACACACATATACCACAATAACAGAAAAAAAGAGGAAAAGAGAATTTAAGGACAGACTCATGGGAAAAAGGATATGTGAAGTCAGAGACAGAGGGTGATATGGTCACAGCCAAGACTGTCTGAACCACCAGAAGCTGGAAACTTCCAGAAGAATATTTCCATGAAGCCCCCAGAAGGAGAAACATCTTCACAATATCTTCATTTGGGCTTCAAGAGCTCTGATGTTCCAGACTGTGGTACCTTGTTACAGTGTCTAAGGGAGCTAAGACACAGGACCATCCCTGAATGGTACAACAGCACACGCCAAGTTAGTCCCACTATCAACAAAGGTCAACTGATTTTCTCCTGTATCTTTGGTTTCCAAGGATACCACATCACCCACAAGGTGGGATACCTGTGAGCCGAGAGTTGCATCAGATCCTGCCTCCAGGTTCCTGACCTACTTGAGCTCCTGCCCTCACTACTTTTGAGAATGAACTAGTCTATGGAATTGTGAGTGAAACAGACACTGTCCTCCCAAGTTGCTTTTGGTCATGGTGTTTCATCACAGAAATAGTAACCCTAAGATAAGTCTGTGTGTGGGTAAGTGCACATGAGTCAGGCACTTGAGGAGTTCATAAGAGAGTGACAGACACCCTGGAGCTGTAGCTAACAGGAGGTTTTGAGTCACCTGACATGGGTGCTGGGAACAGAACTTACCTTTTTTGCAGGAGTAAAACACTCTCTTAACCACTGAACAATTTCTCCAGCTCACCTTTTGTATTTCTTAGAACAATAACCCTGTATTCTGGTCTCATATATCCCTTTCTGGCTTCTACCAGTTTATTGGGGTAGCAGGTTCTCGTAGGTGGTAGTTCTCATCCCTTACTTAGGAGACCCCAAATTCCTTGGATGATTTATGCTGAGACTTGAGCTTAAATCAAGGGCTGGTGGTTAGGGGGTGGGTAGAGGTAGCTTCTAAGGGGCAAGGTACTGTCTCTTAAGAAGCAATCACTGTATCAACCACAAGCAAGAGGGAAAGATTTGTATTTGGCAGAGATGAATGGGGCATTTCTGCTGCCCACCAGGTCCAGCTACATTTGGGTTCCAAGAGTCTCAAGCATATGGATCTAGATACCCCACCCCATCCCAGGGTACCATTTCTTCTTCGGAGCCTTGCTCTGTTTTACTGGAGTTGTAGGGTTAGCAATACAAGCTTCTCTGAAGGTCTGTGAAAGTTATAATTAGTTTTCCCACCACTTTGAGCAGGAAGTGATTCAGCTCAAAATTTTATTTAGAGTCTACATTCTAGGACCATTTCTGGTACCCGTCATGTTCCAGTGTGTTTCCTAGAAATAGTGGGAAATGGAGACTGTGTGTGGACTGTTAGAGGAGCAGAAGTGGACAGTGACAAAAATCACACAGTAACAAAACGGTAGCTGAAGGCTCATATAATTCTTTGGGGGTTTTGATGTTGTGATAGTCCTTCAGAGTCACCCACACATGGACACAAGCCTAACAGGTCTTCATGCTTGCTTCACTCTAACCAATAATTGCTCACAAGAGGCCCTAGGGGAGGTGTTGTGACCTTGGACAAGGACAGTTTCTTTGACAGAGCACAGGAGAGAGAGAGAGAGAGAGAGAGAGAG
>LOJH01061351.1:0-11005 GCA_001685095.1 Ellobius talpinus
GTCCCACATCCTGTCCGTCCCACCTTTCTTCTGTCAAAAAGGCCTACCAGGGGCCTGACACAAAGCCAGCTTTCACTAAATAATTACTAACTGGAAAAATATATGGAGACATATCTAAGAAGAAAACGACTGTCTCTAATTAAGAAATAAATGATAAATAGGAAATAAAAGCATCACACACCCAAATGCCAGTGTAAGGAAAACCCATGCCAGATGCCTGTCTAGAATTTACTGCAAAAGAAACATCACAAAAATATTCTCAAAAATCAAATTTTCTTTCACTTGATTGAAAGAAAAAAATCAGTTGATACATAACTCAGAACTTGGAGAAATTCCAAGCAGATTTCAACAGATCAAAATCAAGATTTCTTGGGATCTACATATATCACACTTTTTGTTGTGTCCTGATACCAGGCTGATACAGACACATTAAACCCGGAAATGTCACTAGGCATGTCAAAGACAGCATGGTGCCCTGTTCATCATAGACTATGCAAGAGCGATTTCTAAAGATCTCTGGAATGTGGACTGGAGAAATTCGGAACATTGAGAAAAGGGAAGAAAGAGGGGGAGGGATGGAAGAATAAAAGGATGGAAGGGGAAAAGAGAGAAAGGCAGGGAGGCAGGTAAGGAGGGAGAGAAGAAAAGAAAGAAGGGAGGCAGGCAGCCAGGGGATGTCATTCTCCAGAAGGGCCAGAAGAATAAGAAAACAGAGTACGAAATGTGCAGGCATCATCATCCAGAGCGCTGTAGTCACTTGGGGGTCTTCAGTTGACCTCTCTGTCTACGGGGGGGAAAAAAGGCTCTAAGTCTGATTTCTTGGGGAATCGTGCTTAGAAGTGCTTGCCGCCCTCGCTCTGAGTCTGTGTACCACCACAAATAAACACTTCTGTTGCCTTTGCAGGACCCACATGTGAATGCATTTTTCCATCAATGCCAAAAAAGAGAAAAAGACATGTCTCAGTCACCTACCTCGAGTTTTGTCCTTGCTTGTAAGGTAACATGACATGCAGATTGAATGGTTTGTGGGATAGAAACTGGCAAAGAAAACCTATTTCCCACCAAAGAGAAAACTAAGAAGTAAAGATTATTAAGGATTTTAAAAAGACCTTACCCTTACAAGTCAGAGAGCCAATGAGTTTTACTTCATTCTTCTTCATGATTCTGTTCATATAAAAAAGGAGAAAAAGCAAAGATCAGTTTTTTATCCAAAACAAAAATAATTGAAAATTAGAATGTATTTACCATTGCTAATTAAGCAAAATCCTTTCAACATAACCTACACCTTCTGCCACAGTGAAGAAGGAAAATGAGTGGTCAGATAAAGGGGAGCTACGGTGATCATGTGGTCATGTCATAGTCCTGAAAACACCTGCAGACTGTGCTGAACTACTTCCCACTTATTTATTTGTGTTTTTCCCATCAATTCACTGCAGAACTTATTAAATGTGGACAAGATCCACTCGATAATGAGCTTCCTGCCCATCATCTTGAATCAGCTCTTCAAAATTCTACTGCAGAACGAGGAAGATGAAATCAATGCAACCGTCACCAGGTATCCATAGCAACACTGGGGGCCCAGATTGTGCAACCTTTGATCAGACAGGATCCTGATGCTATGATTCTAACCATCCATATTTGTGTATGTTTCATGTGAACGTACCTTTCAGATTTAAGCACTTCTCACCCTCGTGCCTTTGTGTTCAGATCCCTGACTATTATCATTAGCAGAATGCTAGATTTTTTTCTTTTGTGTTTTAAACATTTTGTTTTTAGATAACTGTAGATTCATAAGCAGTTAAAATGGATAATATAGAAAGAATAAGTGTCTTCACTATATAGTGTCCCCCACTGTCAACACACACACACACACACACACACCTATCTGTGTATATATGAAATTATACAGTGTGCAATCATTTGGCATTAGCTTTTTCACACAACACAATTCTCTGAAGATCCACCCAGGCTACCCACTTATGAGTAGGTAACTTCTTCTCATGGATGAGTAGTATTCTATGACATGAATTGTACCACAGAAGAATTCATTTGTTGAAAGACATCTGAATTTTCCCATTTGGGGCTATAACAAATAAAGTCACTATAAATATTCTTATATAAATTCTATGTAAATGTACCTCTCATACTTTACTTCTGACGTGGATCCACAGTAACACAATGACTACACAACTCATTGGTTGAGCATTAGAATATTTTTAGAACCTACTAGAATGTTTACCAGAATAGTTGTATCATTTCACTGTCCCACAAAATTTTTTGTCTGTGTTTTTGTTTTATGAGACAGGGTTTCTCTGTGTAACAGCTCTAGCTGCCCTGGAAGTAGCTCTTGTAGACCAAGTTGGCCTCAAATTCATGGAGATCTGCCAGCCTCTGCCTCCTGAGTGCTGGGATTAAAGGCATGGGCCACCACTGCCCAACTGCACCATTTCCTTTCTTTTGTGTTAAACTTGATCACACCATACTCTGCCAATATCACTAATAAGTCTAGTAATGAACTCATAATTCTGCATTTATGTTATTTTGAATTAATAATTTGATCTTATGTTTTTTATTTCAAAAATAGCCATAGCATTATAAAAAATCACAGCTAGCATTGAAATATTGACTGTATCTTCCTCGCTCAGAGGCATATTATTTATCTTTTCTACAATGAAGTTTTCAACCTTGATTTTAACACAAAACCCTGAAGTTCTTGGAAAATAAAGTATCAATATCAGTTCCCCAAAGATCCAGTTCTGAACCCAGATTGGAAATCCCAAATGGTGCCATCAGCTAGTGTCCCTTTCATCTGAGTGTATGTGTTGATGTTGGCAAAACTTTTAAATATTGCAGTTTAAAGATCTGTTAGAATTTCTGAGTTTTCCCAAAGCTCTCCAAGGCAGCAACTGGTCATGTTAATATGAAAAGGTATCAGTGTACTGCTTCTTCATGAAACCCTAGCCCAGCTAACGATGGAAATATACAACTTAACCTAAACTCTTCTTCCAAAAATAGGTCTTCTGCTCACAGGTTGGAAAGTGAGCCCTTTAAAATGGAATGTGGTCATTAATCAGAGTCTAATTAGGTACTTACAATGATCCCTTTTCCAGGAAGACAAGGTCAGCAAGTGCAGAGACCACAAGTAGTGCATTCAGCACAGAGACAATGCCTCCAGTGCAATATTACACCCTAAGACCTTCCTTATAACTTAGTCCATTCTTGGAATACTCTGTTTGGAAATGGTGTTAGAAATTGGCTCCCAGGTGTTAAATATATATGAAGTGCCCTCCACTGGGGAGTGAGGAAGGCCAAAGAAGAGTGTGAATTGGTTAGTTGGTTCATTCATTCATGCATTCACTCATTCATGAAATATCCCATTTTTCAAGTATTCTAATAAGGTAGCATCTTTATACCTTCAGCCAGGCCATTGAACATCCTTGCTTTTCCAGGGTTCTGGCTGACATTGTGGCCAAGTGTCATGAGGAGCAGCTAGACCATTCCGTCCAGTCATACATTAAGGTAGGGAGTTGCCACTGGGTCACTGATCATCTGCCCTGCGCTGTGTGGCTTGTCTCATTCCTGTCTGCACTAAGAGGGAGGTTCTCACCCTGAAGTTGGATGGTGCCCACCGTGTTCAGAACGCGAGTTTACCTTAGCAGAATTCCATGTTCTTGCATTAATGGGATAGCTGTACTGTTTAAACGTAAAAATGCTATGTGCGTGAGGAAAGGAATATTGATGTCAGGATGGTGGAAAAAGACAGAAGAGAAAGCTAAAAGTGTTGCTGCTTTGAAGTTGACATTAGAAATATATGAAACTTTGATGCTAATCAAGGAAGACATCTGAGGGTTTATTGAATGCTCTGTGTTTCTCCTGTAATGTTTTCTTAGCTCTTTTTATTGTTTTCTCAGGCATTATTTCATTTTCCCAGTTACTGTGTATTTGTACCTGCTTCTGGTATGTTAAGTCCTTTATCTTCTGGCATGAACCATTTGCCCATCTCATTGGTGTGCACTGCTTCCTCAGTGTCCCTTGTCCATTGTCCCCTTGGAGATGTTCTAGTCTCATTTTCAATTGACTGTGGATTGATGCCAATGAACTTGTGGTGATGTTTGCATTCCCATAGCTCTGCTCCAAACATCCTTTCATCGAAAGCAAATACAAGCATCCTAAATTACTTCATAACACATACGTTCCCATTTTGCCTACACAGGCTGGATCTCTTGAGATGTTTGTAAAGAAAATACATTCAAGTCATCTACAGCAACAAACATGTACATTCTAGATGTTTAGAAATGCACCTGGAGAAAAATTGGGGCCTTTGTTACAGAAACTTCTTTTTTACCAATGATTGATGTCATAGAAACCCTGCTACAAAAGGAAGTTGTTTAAAAAAATCTCATTCTGGAATGAAACACTCTGAGATTCCACCTGCAAGAATTCCTATCTATGTATTTTCTGCCAGAAATCTTTCTATTTCAATCTACAAAGAGAACAAATAGAATAAAACAATTCCTTGAATCATTGTACACTTCATTCAGACAACTTCATTTCAACTGTGGTATCCGTTTCCTCATTCAAATGGAGTTGTTTAAAAATATACTAAGAACTTCAGTTGTGGCTGTTTCTGTCATCACCACAGCCAGCTCCTGTGAGACCCTAAAGGCTCGGATGCCTACTCTGTGGTGCCCTTGGAAGTACACCTTGGACCAGGCTTCATTCTCACCTAGGAAACATGAAATATCTTGACAAGAGTGTCACAATCTGCAAACCAGAAAAAGGATGATTTATCTCCTTTGTTCTAAAGTAGCTCAAATCCAGAGGTATACTTACATGAAATTTCAGATGGACAATTCCTATATATGTTTTAGAATTTATTTTGAAATAAACAAATACTTCCTAATAAGTGTAACCAACATGTGGGTCACTAAACTAAATTCCCTAAACTGAGAAGTGAGAGCCTAGAGTCTAGACAGTGGAGTGTCCTGAGAAGTGAGCCCCCGGAAACCTCAGCTGTCTCCTCTGATGAAAAGAGGAAACAGGTCAGATGAGGATCCAGCTCTGTGATCAGACTTCTGCTGATGTATATAGACAGAAGGGAAACATTTAACATATAAATATATATTAAGCCCCACCCCTAAGAGCATTGTAAAAAAAAAAGATGAGCTGATTCCAAGACATGCTTGTATATCCTTGGGTGATGTTATAATCATTGAAATTTATATTTAACTGCAAGTAAACAAAACACCATTTCAAGTTCAGTGGTACCAAGTGCTGCTAACTCACTCCATCTACAGTATCAAAACTGTACACATCCACCATGTCTTTTGCAAAGATGTGTGTCTAAGTCAATCTAATTCAATGCTATGCTTCACAGGGGCTCAGAGCCCTGACAGTTCTAAGAATCAGGTTTGCAATGTTAGAATAGTCCAGGGCTAGCAGAAATGAAATACCCTTCAGGCTAAATAACTGCATAGGACTCAACAGCTGATGGTGAGTTTGTCTTCATAGGAAGCTCAGTGCTTAGGGCAAACTAAATACCCTTAGCTGTAGCTGGTCTTATGAGTCCATCAGATTTTTGTCTCGCCTTTGAGATGAGCTTCAAACCTCAGGGCCTACCATGGTTCTGATGGGCTTCAACATCCAAGGAAAGCGTTAGAGATCCAAAAGGAAATGTACCATTCTCTTGCCTGCCTTCCCTCTGAGTTGTAGTCTCTTCTACATGAATATCATGAAAGCGATACCCTTTCTTGAGGTGAACCCGACTCATAAGTAAGCTACTATAGTTCAATATGAAACATTTACTGTTTTTGAAATATGTGTATTCATATATGTGTTGATGTTCTTAAAATATATGAAGAAATAAAAACGGTTGTCACCAAGAAAGTCCTTGGAAGAAAGGAAAGTAGGCATCATTAGTTTTCTTCCTGATGGCTGATGCTTACCGACCTCTTGACAGTTGTGTGCAGCATAGGATATAAAACCTGGGCTTGTGGGGATTCACCTCCTCACTTCTGGAAGGCACCTGCTTCCCCACTTGGCTATTTGAGTGGGTGCTCTACCCTTTCAGGATGAAGAATTGCTACCATGCCACCCGTTGCCAGTGGAAGGAAGAAGGGGAGTGTGTCCTAAGTAGGTGGGTTCAAGCCCTCCATGATTCCTTGACCCTGCTCAATGGCTCTCTGGCCCTTTCTCTTGATTTCTACAGAAAGAGTGCCAAGGGGAGCTTAGGTGAGCAAGGCCCTACTTCTGCAAAGGCCCCAAATAGAAGCCAGTGTCCCCCTACTCTTATCATCAGGCCTCCACCGACTCCATGACTAAAGATGATACAAGCAGTTGAAAATGAGAGATGAGCGATTTGTGTAGGATAATCTTCAAAGCCTTTTAAGAGTAATTAACTTTGTTCATTTTTCTGGGTCTTCTTCAGTTTGTATTCAAGACCAGATCCTACAAAGAGAGAACGATACATGAGGAACTGGTGAAAAATTTGAGTGATCTTTTGAAGTCAAATGATTCAACAATAGTCAAGCATGTCCTAAAGGTAATATTCTTCATAATAGTATATAAGTTGCTAGCAGTGGATACAGAACTCTATCACTAGAAGGTGACAAGACCCACTGATTTCCACAAGTCATGTTCCTTAATTTCTAACATAAGTTTCATATCAAAACTGAATTATAACAAATTATCAAGAAAAAGAGGGGTCTTCTATATCAAGAAACAGAGAGGAGCAGGTTGCACCTGAGTTTAGTACTTTGATCTAAAGACAGAATAAATTACTGTTAAGAACTAGCTGAAATATTCACAAACAGTAAGTATAGCACAAAGTTTGGACGGCTTTACAGTAGAAAAAATACTTCAGAAAGGATTGCAATGACATTGAAACATTATGGGGACATGAAGAAGACACCATGAAAAACCTATAATTCAACATTGGAACCCTGAATTTAGATGCAAATTTTTTGTCTATTGTGACTTAACAGATTCATGTGATTGGATTCAACTGATTGCAAACATCTAGAAAGACAATATGACATCATAAGCCATCAACATAATTTCACAAAAATCTAATTCTGACAAACCAAGTAGTTTTTTTAAAGCAACCTTCTGAGTAAATTTATTATATTTATTCAGTTGGTATCTTTCAGGTGCCTACCTTGAAGCAGTCAGACTCCTAGGCACTTGGGATGCATTAGAGCAGTGGCTAAATTCCATGCCTTTGGAAGCTTATTGGGGGGAAATGAGCTGTTGATATGATTTAAACATAATTAGATGTTGCTGGCAAATCGAATGGGAAAAGAATGCATGGAACAGTTAAAAGGAATGAGCACTCAGAGGACAAAAAGGGAGACTTGCATCTCTACTAGGGTAGGCGAGTGACCTGAGAGAGGAGACACTTGAGAAGGGCCATGGGGATTTTAGAGTAGAGCAATGAAGGGGCAGGAAACGCCTTACCTGTTCAGTAAGGCTGTAACACAGTTCTGAGTCCAAGAGCACCACTGTGGACAAGGATGGGAAGGGTTAAATGAAGTTAGAGAAGCCGTGAGCACTGTGCCGTGCCTATGGACCACCATGGGTGTGGAGAGAGTCTGCTGAAAATGGAAGCAAATGACAGAACATTTGGTATAATGACTAAAAGTGCGTTTGGGACAGAATTGGAGATGGAGGTGGTTGCAGCATGCCTTGGATTCCTTAAATATTCCTAATAGTGTGGCTTTCACTTTCATAATCAAGCAGACACTTTGATTTCTTCGGTAAAGTGATCCCTTCACTAAGCCATATCTGCTTCTTTAGAATGGACATCAGACCTCCTACCCTTCACCTAAGCCAATCCCTTGGGCTTAAGGTGATGATCTACAAAGTGCTAATTACCCCAGCACTGAACCAGCCCAAAACTGGATGTGATCCAAATGCCCTGTGACAGTACAGCAACGAGGTTCATGATGGCTGAATATGAGATGCAGTGATCTGATGTGACCCCATGCTAATGACTCTCCCTAACGAGCCGCTAAGCAACCTTTGTTAATTTAAAAAGGCAGTCTCAGGGGAATAGGTAGGAAATAGCAATTTTTATGGGGAGTTCAGTGGTAGAATAAAGGAAATACACCTTCAATGTGGGTGAGAAAATGATTAACACATAGAAAATTAGCACAAAATTGAGAGCCTGAGGGTGAGCCTGCCACAAGAGCTTTATTTTAGTTTTGTAAACTTAAGTGAAGCAGACAGAATATTTCATGAAGAAATCTTTCATGAACAAATGCACAGAAAGTCATCTCAAGTAAACTGTCTACCCTTTAGCTTCAATTTTGATATTATTAAATATATAAGTATATATTATAATATAATTATATATATGATATATTTGAAATATATTATGTGAGCAATGACAATTATAACTTTCATAAAAGTCATCCTAAGGTAACAGAGAATGCATTACAGCCCTGGCCCATTTAACTTACTCATTTACTTCAAGGTAAAAAAAATGTAGCAATATTGTATTATAAAGGTCATAATTATTATTATTTTTACATAGATTAATAAATCTTTTATTCTCTTTTTCTCTTGTAGCATTCTTGGTTCTTCTTTGCAATTATTCTAAAATCAATGGCACAGCACTTGACTGATACAAATAAAATTCAGGTAAGATCATAGGTAATATAGCACTGTAATATCATACAACAATTACACTAATGAACACGCTTCCATTAGTTCCACTTTTATTGGCTGTGTAAAACCTTAGCAATTTAGGTTAATTGCTTTTTAAGTACAAGAAAAGATCACTCATGTTAATAAAGGCCCATTCGGAAGCAGACGCCAAGACAAAATTACAAGTGCAAGGGTCTATTGGGGAGAAGTAATTCTTAAGGGCAAATGGGAAAAGAGGGAGGCAACTCTGATACCGATGAGAGAAAATGGACAAGGAAGGGGGTTGGTTAAAATGAGCCTGGCAGTGAAGAAGCTTTCACCCTGGCCAGTGCATCATCTGGAAGCAGAGGATGCTCGCTGAGGGAACTGGGCACTGCACAGGTCCTGCTGGCAAGCCTCAGCCAGCTCCATCATTGAATGGAAGAAGCCACGAGTGATTGATTGGGGTTGTGATATTGTTGCAGTATGAAAATTTTCCACACTAGCCCAGAATGGAGTATAACAAAGGTTTATCTATTTGGGGATAAACTCAACAGAAAGGGTAGCCATCTGCATACTTTGGGACCTGAAACTGAATCCAGCAGCCAAGAGATCTGCACATGCTTTTTTCTGCATTTATAGTACATGAGACCATGCCCAAAGTGGACCAGTATCTTAAAGGCAATTAGCTGAAAGAGTTCCCACATCACGATATGGCAGCTTTTTACATGGTTTCTATTAGTTAAAGAAATATCTGGAGTTCTGTGGTCCACAGTTATCATGATACATTGCATATACTCATGAATCTGCTGCTCCACCTCCCCCATAGGCCTCTCTTAGAAGAGGAGGGGTTGATGGAATTAACTTCAGCTCCCATCACAGCAGCTAGTCTCTTCAGAAGCTTAGCTAAACTCCCTCTACAATCCATTCCAAGTCCTCTCACCCTAACTAATAACTGGGAAGGTCTTGGTGACCCACCAGAGAGTGTGACCCTGACCCTCCTTCCACAGCGATCTGAATATCTGCCAACCTCACTTTTCAGCAGCCGAAGTCACTGTCAAGGTCACACTCCACATGATCTGTGATCACAATCGCAGTTGGGGAATGAGGACCCACCCACCCGTGAGCACCCAAGGGAATGCCTTTAGTTCTCACACACTCCTGTCAGCCTGCATTTGGATAGAGCCAAGAGAGGAGCACTAGCATCCACTGCCACCTACCACCGCCACCACCACTACCAGGAGTAGCATCAGAACAGTATTGCATGTGGTGTGCATGGCAGATCAGGAACTTTGTCCTGACTTGCCTTCCTTGTGTGGAAAAGGCAGTGTCAGCTCCCTATGACATCTTCAAAAGGACAGCTCCAAAGAACAAGCTCCATGTTCAGTGTTAACCAAATGTCAGTTCCTTCTACATAAATGCCACATTTGGGACCAGGTAAATAACTTTGGAGTAGTTGCTTGACACCCACCACCCCATCTAAATGCTATCAGAGCTTTGGTCAAGATTCCCTCTTCAGTCCCTATAAGTCTGTACTCTTAGCATGGTAGACAGGAAAGTGATTTGGATCTAGATAGGAATATCATGTAGATCCTGTGTCCAGTAGTGCTTCAAGTGTGTGAATGTCCCCTCTTTCCAACACCCATAGCCTTTGTAAATGTCCATAAGGCCTTTGGGAGAAAAAAATAGAATCACTACTGCATCTAAGTTACTCAGTAGAGTTTTTGGAAGCTTTCCTCTAATTTAGCTTCCTCTTAATTCATATGTACTGTATGTAGAAGTTAACTCGGGTCAGAGACAGGATTGTGCCTACTTAAAGATACAAACATCCTCATCGTAAAGTTCTCTGGTCCTAACTTCTTTGTATTTTAATAAATAAAACTTGCCTGAAGATCAGAGAGTAAAACAGCCCTAAAGGTCAGCCTTAAAGACCAGGCAGTGGTGACACACACCTTTAATCCCAGTAACCACACTAGTTTGTCATAGAAACCAGGCGGTAGTGGTGCATGCCTTTAACCCCAGCACTAGAGAGGAATATAAGAGGCGAAGAGACAGCTTTCAGGCACAGACTGATTCTGAGATTCTGGGTCCTTCTCTCTCTCCAGCTCTGCATTCTGGGAGCCTCTGAGCTTCACTCCCTTTCTCTGCTATCCTTCACCTCAAGCTGTCCTGATATTCATCCAGGGAAATGGTTGAAAACATTCCGTGTGCATTTACCACACCGCACGCCTTTGGGTTAAGAGTAGGAGCAGACACAGGATCTACATGATATTCCTATTTGGATCCAAATCACTCTCCTGTCTACCATGCTAAGAGTACAGACTTGTAGGGACTGAAGAGGGAATCTTGACCAAAGCTCTGATAGCATTTAGATGGGGTG
>LOJH01061353.1:0-10259 GCA_001685095.1 Ellobius talpinus
TTTACCTTACAGGTCCTTTGTTTTTCTCTTACGGTTTTCTAATTTTGTGTTTTGTGTAGACTTCCTGTGTATGCAAGTGTGTGGGTGTTTGTCTGTGTATATGATTCTTATTCGTCTTCCTTATTCTTTTTATTCCCTGTTTGTTCATTTTGCCCTATTCTGGTTTTGCTGTGTGAGTGTCTGTGCGTGTCTGTTCATTATTCCTTTCCTGTTTTTGATGATTGAGAGATAAAAAGTGTGTGGGGATGGGAATGTAGGGAATGCTGTGGAACAATCTTTGTACACTGTAAATATGTCTTATGATCATTGCTCAGTAAAGAGCTGCCTGGCCTATAGCTGGGCAGCAGAGATTAAGCAACAGAGCCAAACTAGTATCGTTCTAGAAGGAGTGCGGAGTCAGATGAGTCACCAGGAGCCACTGAGGGAACAAAACAGGCTGGGGGACAGGAAAAGCAATGGGCCACGTGGTAGATGTAAATTCATAGAGATGGGTCAGTTTAAATTGTAAGGGCCAATTAGTAATAGCCTGATATATTGGCCGAGCACTTATACTTCGCATTGATACCCTGTGTCAGTTATTTTTGCAGTCAGGAAACAAAGTCGATCTACAAGGGAACATCTGTGAAGGGTTCAGGGAGGAGAGAACATGATCAGAGTATATTATGTGAAAAATATCTTTCTTCAATACAAATTAAAATTATTTTAAAGAGGCGTTACTAACGTCACCAACAAAATAAAAGATGGAACAATAATTCCTGATTACCAAAGAGAACTTTTATCCTCTCTTAAACTGGCAATTGGCTGTCCCATGTCTTTAGAAATAAAGTTTTATTGGGGCTACCACACTGGACTGCTCCTGTCTGTGTCTTCTCCATGTCTGTTTTGGGTTACAACAGCAGACTCTTTGTGTTGTGTATAGGACCCCTGTCATGATGGCATGATTGCAATAAGCATTAGGTAGGATTTATAGTTAAAGTTACAACTATTTTGTCTCTATCAAGTTGGCAGTCCAAGCTGAATTTTCCATCCTGGTGCTGCATTGAACAGTAGAGGAACCTGAGGGACGGCTGACACAGGGCTCTAGGACCAGCACTCAGAAGTCAGAGGATAGAGGCGCCATGAATTTGAGACCTGCCTGCTGTACAGAGCAAGGTCCCTGGAACTCTATACATCATGGCTATACAGAGAAACCAGGTGTAGAAGTATCAAAATAAAAGAATCAAAAAATTCTTAATTTCAAAAATATTTGATCTTGTCCATTCAGACAGATTTAAGAGGAATCTCAGAGTTGTTTTGATTTGCATTTTTCTGATGGCTAAGGATGTTGAGCATTTCCTTAAGTGTCTTTTAACCCTTTTAGACCTGTCTGTTGAGCATTCTCTGTTTAAGTCTGTACCCCATTTTTTATTTAATTATTTGTTCTTTTGATGTCAAGTTTCTTGAGTTCTTTGTATATTTTGGAGANTCTGATGGCTAAGGATGTTGAGCATTTCCTTAAGTGTCTTTTAACCCTTTTAGACCTGTCTGTTGAGCATTCTCTGTTTAAGTCTGTACCCCATTTTTTATTTAATTATTTGTTCTTTTGATGTCAAGTTTCTTGAGTTCTTTGTATATTTTGGAGATCAGCCTTCTGTCAGATGTGGGGTTGGTGAAGATCTTTTCCCATTCTCTAATCTGTTGTTTTGTCTTGTTGGTCGAGTCCTTGGCTTTACAGAAGCCTCTCAGTTTGAGGAGGCCCCGTTTATTAACTGATGCTCTCAGTGTCTGTGCCACTGGGGTTCTATTTAGGAAGTGGTCTGCTGTGCCCATGTGTTCAAGTGTATTTACCACTTTCTCTTCTATGAGTTTCAGTGTGGTTGGTTGTATGTTGAGGTCTTTGTTTCATTTGGCCTAGAGTATTGTGCATGGCGATAGATAAGGATCTATTTGCAATCTCGTACATGTTGATATCCAGTTCTGCCAGCACCATTTGATTTTATATTTTAAGCTTTTATTTAAGATTTTATATTTTTAGCTTCTTTGTCAAAAGTCAGGTGTTTGTAGTTATGTGGATTGATATCCGGGACTTTGATTAGATTCCATTGTTCCTCTTGTCTTTTTATAAGCCAACACCAGGCTGTTTTCATTACTGGAGCTCTGTAGTAGAGTTTGAAGTCTGGGATTATGATACCTCCAGAAGTTCTTTTGTTGTAAAGGATTGTTTTGGGTATGGTAAGTATTGCTGGATAAGGTGTGAGATAAGAGGAATGCTCCTCTATTGCTGGTGATAGTCCAACATGTACAGCCACTTTGGAAATCAGAATGGGGATTACCCAGAAAATTAGGAAACGATCTACCTCAAGACCCAGTAATACCACCGTTAAGTATATACCCAAAAGGCAAGGAAGGACATGTGTTCAACCATGTTTATAGCAACATTGTTTGTAATAGCCAGAACCTGGAAAAAAGCTAGATGTACTTCAACCAAAGCATGGATAAAGAAAATGTGCTACATTTACATAACAGAGTACTACACAGCAGTGAAAAACAGTAACATCTTGAAATTTGCAGGCAAATGGATGGATCTAGAAAAAAACATATTGAGTAAAGCAACCCAGACCCAGAAAGACAAATATCATATGCATTCATTCATAAGTGGCTTTTAGACATAAAGCAAAACAAAAACAGCCTACGGTCTACAATCTCAGAGAACCTAGACAACAAAGAAGATGCTAAGAGAGTCATACGTGTATCTATATAGGAAGGTGAAAAAGAGCAGATCTCCTGAGTCAATTGGGAGCTTGGGGGTCATAGGAAAGAGCAGAAGGGGAGAGGGGATGAAGAGATAGTAGTGAAGAAAATGTATAGCTTAATGAAAACAAAAAACTTAAAAATAACGAAAGAAAGTGTAGGAACTAGAGTGAGCTACAGTCCCCTCTAAATCTTATGAAAATCTACCAACACATTCTGTGCACACAAAATTTCAGATTTCCTGCTTTGTGCTTTCCCATCTTATTATAGTAAAAAAAAAATGTCCCTTTCAGTCACCTGCTTGGACCTAAGTTCCATTCCTTTCACCCTGATTTTTTTTATTTAACATTTTATAGTGTTATGGGCCTGTGATTGAATATCTGGTGAATTGAAAACCCACAAAAGTCTGGTCAATAATTTATGAATGAGAGCAAAAGAAAAACAGACTCAGTTTTACAGAACAAGGTATATGCCACTGCTGATCCAGCTGCCCCTGCCCTGCCATTCTGCCCAAGGGCCATGAGGAACAATCACAAGGCTGGCTCCTGCTCCAACCAGCCAAGAGACGGAGACAGAGCTTGTGACTGCCTCCTCAGTTTTCCCAGGTCAGGGATCCAGAGAAAACCACGCCGCTAGGGCTCTTCACCCCTAATATCATTGAGTGAATGGATTGAGCTCCCACAGCATTTCCCTTTTTCTCTAATTAAGAAGGTTCTCATCCTAACATAACAGTAAGAACTATGCAGTATTGTCCAGAAGAGAAAAAGGTAATAACCTAAACAAAAATGAAACTACAACCATCAAGAATGGCATCAAGCAAGAAACATATTCTTAATGTGCATACCACAGCTAATTGGCAAATTACAGAGATTACTCCAGCAGCTGTCCTATCCTGAAGAGTCTTAGTCTTGTACCTAATTCATCCTTAGCTAAGGCACGAGAGGATTGTAATATAACTACGTAGTCCTCAACCCCATCCAGGACCTGAGAAGGAAAGCAATATTACCTGAGTCAGCAAATGCGAGTAGGCAACTTCTGAAAGTTGCAGGAAATGACAGAAAGAGCTGGCTGCCTGGACAGTCACCCAAAGTTTTTCTGAAACCTTGAAGCATCCAACTTTGGCTATAAGTCTAGAAAGTCTGACAGACCATTTTCAGAATCAGGAAAATTTGAAGAACCTATCCTACCCTGTCTTAGCAAGATTTAGCAGTCACTCTCCTCATATCCTGTTTGTCCAGATTGGACAGCATGCTTACACTCAGCAGTTAACAGAAGGATAGTTGTTTGCCCAATAGGAATAGTTTGCCAAGAAGAAAGCAAGTATCTTTGGTGCCCCTCATCCTGTTAAGAGTAGATTGGCAATTCAGGAGCAGCCATGTCTCATGTCAACAGAATTACAAGTCATTGAAACATTTAAATGCCATATTCTGTAGGTCTTTTAAGTATTTGAAGATTACCTGTCTATATGGAATACATATTTGTGCATCTAGAAAACCTAACATGATTATATGTCTGAAAAATATGGGTGACTTTTAACATGTAATTCCTAAATACCTATATAGATTAAAGACTAAAGCTGCACATTATAGAAATAAACAATATGTAACAGACGTGCAGTATATGGACAAGGACCTCAGTTGTGACAATATATAAAAATATCATAACCCGAGGAAGAAACACATAGTGCAATATAACAAAAGTAACCTTAATTTGTAGCAATTTACAAAATATCCTAAATAGAAATAGAAACATACATATAGTATGAGAAAAATAATCTTACATTGGTATCAATATACAAATATACTTTAAACAGAAGTAGAAATACATATTCAGTATAAAAATAATTTTGAATTTATATCAATAAATAAATTATCTTAAAAAGGAATAGGTAAATAATTTTACATTTTTATCTATATACCAGAATTCATACCAATGCAAATTATCTAAAGCTGATAGCTGACAATTTAGATTACAAGTAGATATAATAATCTACCTCATTGTCCTATCATATCTATCCTCATTTTTTATTCCAAATTAGATTCCTGAGTCTAATCTTTATTGTTCTGTTTACATCCCTATAACAATTTATAACCAACCTCTTATACATGCCAATTATCCATAACCCTGAGAAGAAAACAGAAAAATATTCATCCTACGTATTGGGACAGGGCCCTTCATGTTCCTAGAATAAATATTGCTGTTTAGGAGGCATGGACATCTCTAGGGGATCCTGTAAAGAAAACTAAAACATACTGGGTGGGTATTGTACACGCCTTTAATCCCAGCACTCAGGAGGCCAAGATAATGGGATTCTATGAGTTTGAAGCCTGGTCTTCAGAGTGAGTTCCAGGTTAGACTCCAAAGCTACACAGAGAAACCCTGTCTCAAAAAACCAAAACCAACCAAACAAACAAAAGCAAAACAAGTAAAACAGTGGTTAAGTCTCATGAGAACTAGTTGGAACATGTGTAGCCAGTCTCAGAGCAATGGGTAACATTTGTATCAAGATCAGGCTGGAATTCTATAAAAAGGTTGACTGTCTCAGCTGGCCACTTTGGAATTGTCCTGAGCAGTGTGTAGTCCAAAGCCATTCTTTGAGTGGTGTTTGTCAGCTCAATGCTATCACATAACCAGGCAGAGTTGTTGTTGTAAGGTCCCCTAGTCTTTTGGGAAACTTCAGCAATCACAGTTAGGAAAATTTATTGTTCACTGTGGAAAATATAAACATTATTAATAACAAAATGGAAAGTTTAAGTTTTAAGATAGTGATATATCTAAAGAAAGATTATAAATAGTCAAAAAATAAGCATTGGGGAAAGAGATTTGTTCTAACAATAGTCACTAGACTTTGGTTTGCTCCTGTCCTACACAAGGTGTCTCTTCTCTTATGAGACAGAGACTCTGAATTTATATTTTAACAACATGTTTCAATTAAAAGAATAAGAGACTCACACTCCAACTCCAAAACCTGCTTTCATTTTAATTGAGTTGAGTCTTCAACATTTTGAGAAATTAAGAGATATTAATTTTTAGGTAGTGAGAAATTACCCTCTGGAGAATATTGGTGCTACCAGGTCAGATTTTTCTTTGTACAGTAATTTTTTCTTGATACTTTTCCTTCTCCTTGTTAAAGGACTCTCCTTGATGTAGGAGGTCACTTGTTTGTTTTCCTGGCTGCCAAGACTCACAAAATAATCACACAAAAACTTTATTATTTAAATCACTTCTTGGCCCATTAGCTCTAGATTCTTTTGTCTAACTTTTAGATCTTAATTTAACCCACCTCCATTAATCTGTGTATGGCCACATGGTTGTGACTTACCAGGTATTGTTTTGGTATCTGACTCTGGCAGGGCTAAATGGCTTATCTCTGTCTCTATCTCCTTTCTCCCAGATTTCAGTTTAGTTTCACCCACCTACCTCTATTCTGCTCTGTGCAGGCCCAAGACAGTTTCTTTATTCATTAACCAATTAAAGCAACACATATACAAAAGGACTTCCCACATCACCTCCCCTTTCATGTGTAAATAAAAGGAAGGTTTTAACTTTAACACAGAAAAATTACATATAAGCATACAGTTATCAAGCAAAAATTATAGTTACAATATTTGTATCTATATTATATTTCATCATAATTAAGGAAAACAATAACTATATATTTATCAACTCCATCAAAGACTCCAGAAGGATATATTACCAAAGTAAACAAGAAGTGCATTGAAGAAACTTCCAAAACTCTAAAATTGACAGAGACATCTCACTTTCTGGCCAGTCACCCAAAGTTCTTCTATACCATTGGGGCACCCATCTTCAGCCAACAGGCCTGTAGTATCCAGCAGACTTTTCCATGAAGCAGGAAATTTCAAAGATAGTTCTGCCTATATTAGCAGTTTGTCAGTCAGTTTCTTCTGTATCCTGAAGAATGTCTGGCAGACTCTTTTTGCTCTTTCATGAAGCACGAACCCTAAAGGATGGTCTCACCTTCTTTAGGCAACTTTAGCAATCGTTTCTATGTGGGTCCTGCATTTTCTTTTCATAAAGCAAAGCATCAAGCAGTCCAGGCAAGAGCAGTTTCTTACACAAATGGCTAACCNTCCATGAAGCAGGAAATTTCAAAGATAGTTCTGCCTATATTAGCAGTTTGTCAGTCAGTTTCTTCTGTATCCTGAAGAATGTCTGGCAGACTCTTTTTGCTCTTTCATGAAGCACGAACCCTAAAGGATGGTCTCACCTTCTTTAGGCAACTTTAGCAATCGTTTCTATGTGGGTCCTGCATTTTCTTTTCATAAAGCAAAGCATCAAGCAGTCCAGGCAAGAGCAGTTTCTTACACAAATGGCTAACCAACACCATAATGAGCCTCTTCAGTGCCCATCATCCTCTTGAAGCAGCTTGGTGTTGCCAGGAGCAGATGTGTCCCATTGTCATGAAAAGTCCTAACTTCTTAAAAACATTTTAAATGCCATATTCTGTAGTCTTTGAAGGGTTAGAAGAATGCCTATCCTTCTGAAATTTATATCTGTTCATCTAGAAAATCTAACTAACATAACTACAAGCTTGAATATTATAAATGATTGTCTATTAACCTATATTTCTTAATTATACATTACATTTTTGAATGAGCTACACAAACACAATACCTTAAACAAGAACAGAAATATATATTATATACATAAATACATATACACACAGTATAACAAAATTGACCTTAAATTTGTATCAATACACTAAGATCCATACCAAAGCAAATCTCTATAGCATATCCCCTTTAAACATAAACAAATGTTTATAAACAATCATTTAGGGAATTTGAGCATAGTTCTCTCCAAATTGCTTTCTGTTTTTTGTTGGGTGAAGTAATTTTGGGGGGCGTTTATGGTGACCTTTTGAGGGGCCTTGGTCCATTAAACCACATTAGTCTGGAATTAATCCATGGGTTCTCATCTTCTGTGGAAACAAAAGCAGAACATCTTTTCCAAAGCAACATATCCTTACACTCAAATTTTGAAGTAGAAATAACTTTAAAATACATATGTTGGTTACTTAGCTACTTCACAGTCAAAAAATTCAAAGAAAACAAAAATAATATACATAATTCAGACTCTCTGTATATATTTCATATTTATGTGGCTTATTTGTTTTCACTCTATTGCTTTTTAACATTTATTTTATTAAAGACTCCTTTCATCTATGACTGTCTATACTCTGTCTCTTTAAAGAATGTGTTTTATTTTATTTATAAACCATTTATTTCTTTTTATAAATCTCTATACTTTTTTCTTTTCTCTCCCAAGCCTATGCACATTTATCCAACATTGTGACCCATTTAGAGGTCATTTTTATCTGAATGTGTCTTATTGTGTATCTATAATTCTTTTCTGACCAGAAGTACTTCTTAAAATGCTAAGCCTCAGCATGACTAGGGCCAAGGCTGTTTTGCCTTTTGGCTCTGCCCAGTCCAACCTGGTGGGGCAGATATCTGTTTGGTGTGAGCCATGGTCACAGCCCCATTGTCAGGCACACACTGTCTATGTTGCCATTAAGCAAGTTGTCGCAGTCTGTTCAGAAACCCCATTTAAATGCTCAGCCTCCTAAGAGAGCCAGAGTTCGTGCTGCCAACATGGGCCAGAAAGTCACCATTTCAAAGCTGCATGGTTTTTTTTCTGCTATGGGTGAATCAGGAAAACCTCTCTTAAGGCACCTGTTGTATGCTGCCATCCAAAAAAATGCAGATAAGCTTTTTTTCTATGTCTAGAGTTCTTTTCCACGCTTTCTCGGGATTTATGTGGACATAGTCGACCAAGTTGGAGCACCAATTTGTTTTAGGAGTCTGCTTGTTTGTTTCCTGGCTGCCCAGACTCCCAAAATAATCACATAGAAACTATATTATTTAAACACTGCTTAGTCCATTAGCTCTAGGTTCTTATTAGCTAACTTTAGTATCTTGATTTAACCCATCTCTATTAATGTGTGTGTCTCCATGTGGCTGTGGCTTACTGGGTAAAGTTCCAGCATCTTTCTCTGGCAGGGCTATATGGTTTCTCTCTGTCACTGCCTCCTTTCTCCCAGCATTCAGTTTAGTTTTACACACCTAACTCTATTATGCTCTGTGCAGGACAAAGACAGATTCTTTATTCACTAACCAGTAAAAGCAAAACATATACAAAAGAACTTCCAGTAGCATCTCTTGTTCAGATTGAATATTTATTAATTTTGATGCTATGCATAGCTTTCTATCCCATAAATTCACCCATCCATCTATCCGGCCATCCAGCCAGCCAGCCATCCATATATTTATCCACCCATCCATCCACCCATCCATCCATTCATCCATCCACCCAGCCATCCATCCACCCATCCATCCATCCACTCATCAATCCACCCACCCATCCATCCACCCACCCATCCATCCATCCACCCACCCATCCATCCATCCACTCACCCATCCATCCATCCACCCACCCACTCACCCACCCATCATTACACCCATCCTTCTTACTTTACCCATGTCTACCTTTACCCTTGGCCACAGAAGCTTCTTTCCACAATAAGCAGCAGGCAGAGGACAGAGAATAAGATACTGACAGCTCAGCACTACATAAGAGTCTTCATCTACTCCATTACCACTAAGACTCAGAGAACATGAAGGAAGAGGATATAGAAACAAGGGAAGAGCCAGAAATGGGAGGCCTGCTGTGGGTGCTGCCCTCGGCCATGACATGGCTGTTGTACTGATGAGAACACAGCACCCGGCCTTACCTGGATGAGATCAAGGCAGACAAATGCCAGCACAGATTGGTGAAAGGGATCGCTCCCTTCCTGAGGAGTTATGAGAAGTGGGTACCAGTTGGAAAAAAAATCATTGTTTTTTTCAGATGCAGGATCCATTGTGTTCCTCATGATCCACTGAATGGTCCACACTGAACACTGTGTTCAGCACTAACTTGACTTGGTGAGTTTTTAATGGAAAGCTACAGCACCAATACTACACATAGGAACATACAGAAGAACTGTGAAAATAACTGCCATGGGGGAGGGAAGAGTGAGCCGTGGAGGAATAGGGAAGGGAATATTAAATGAGACAGATAAAATTAAGGTCCACAAGTGAGCAATTATATGTAAAGATTCTACAATAGGAATATCATTAAAAATGTTTAAACATATATATGTATCAATATATACATATACATTGATCCATATATGTGTATGCATAAATAGACACATATGTAATTTAAGAGAAATTCAAGTGGAACCACCAAACAATGGGGAAAACAAAATCCCAGGTAAACTACTCTCATCACCGAAGGAACCTGCAGTGACAGGATTGGCTTGCATCTAATTTAGTAGCTGGCCATGGGCCCAACGGACATGTAATCCTCCAAATATCTCAGGCTAAAGTCATGATTGTTTAATGCTTTCCACAAATGGACAGTAAGGCCCTACTGGTAGAGACATCAGTTACGTAACTCACTGAGCATGAAGAAGCAGATCTGGTGTGTGCCTACAGCCTTCATCCCTCCTCACTACTGAT
>LOJH01061356.1:374-11004 GCA_001685095.1 Ellobius talpinus
ACTGCCTGGCCCATTAGCTTTAGCCTCTTATTGGCTAACTCTCACATCTTGATTTAAGCCATTTTTAATAATCTGTATGTCATCACGAGGTCGTGGCTTACCAGGAAACATTCAGTGTGTCTGACTCTGGCGACTCCATGGCAGCTCTCTCTGACTCTGCCTTCTTCCTCCCAGCATTCTGTTCTCTCTTCCCCGCCTATCTAAGTGCTTGGCCCTATCAAAAGGCCAAGGAAGCTTTTTTTATTCAACCAATAAAGTCAACACATATACAATAGAACCTCCTACACCAGTTGGGATTTTATTTCTATGATTTTCCAAAGTATTTATTAGGTAGTTGTTTTTGAGACAGGGTTTCTCTGTAGCTTTGGAGCCTGTCCTGGAAATAGCTCTTGTAGACCAGGCTGGCTTCGAACTCACAGAGATCCACCTGCTGGCCCAGGCTTCCAAGGTTGCTTGGGCAGTATCATCGTCTAAAGTTTAACTGAGAACTCTCATTGCTCTGCTCTCTGTCCTGGCTTTCGGCCTTCTACTTTCCTCCTGATTGTGTCACCTTCGCAATCCATTAAACCTGAGCTAGCATGGTGAAAGCATCTCTCCCAAGTCATCATCGCCATCAGGAATTGATTAAAAAAAAAAACAAACCATGATCTTCTGTTTTCTGCAGGGGAAATTTGGTGTTGCCCCAGACAGGTAAAATAAGAAAAAACTTTGAATTTGAGCTCTTGTCATTGGTCTGCTTTCTATCAAGCTGCTTTGAGTCTCTTGCCACAGATTAATAAATCAAACCTCAGTAACAGAGCTCATAGGTTTTTATGGTTTAAAAATAAAAATCCCAACATTGTGTTTTAAAGAGTGCACAGTATCCCATAAGCAAATTATTTCTGAGTGAATGCTTCTAGTATGGTTTATGAAAGTCAAGACTCAGTATAAGGACCCCACTGATTGGAACCACTTAGTATAACACAAGGACAAATGTTTGAAATGCCTTACTGACAAGGTCAAGTGATTTAAAACTTGTCACTGGCTCCCCATCTTTAAAGACCATAGCAATAGCCAGCAATGGTTGCTTGTCTAAGAAAATAGTTAAAGGACACTCAAAACTTTAGACAAAATTAATTATTTTTAATGTGTGGTGTCGCTTTACTATTATTTGATTTTGGATTATTTATTTTAACTTTTTACAATTGTAATATAATTAAATCACCTCCCCTTTCCTTTCTTCTCATTAAACCCTCCCATATACCTCTCCTTGCTCTCTTTCAAATCTGTGGCCTCCTTTTGCATTAATTGTGGTTACATGCATATACAATGTGGTCTCATTAGTATAATTTTCTATTTATTTTCATCTTCTATTGAAAGTGAATATTAAATTTAAATCGGAACTTGATAGTGGAAATCTGTGTTCCTTTTCTGTGTGATTCTTTTAAAGGCTTAAGAAAGTGCAGGAAAGCTAAATGACTTTCCCACCATCAAAGTCACAGCTGAAATTTTTACATGAAGTTTTCTACTATTTACTTCTGAATAGTGGCAGATTTCATAGTCAGATTTTAATATTTTTTTACATTCATCTACTTTATTAGTTTTAAATTATACTTAATCTCAAAAAACAATATTATAGAAATATACCTGTATTTTTTCACTTAGCATTATTTACAATAGCCAAGGGATTAAAATAACACAGAATTTACTGATGAATGAACTGAAAACAATATGTAATTGAATTTTATTCAAGCCCATTAAAGAAGGAAATTCTACCATTAACACTGGTATGAATGAATCTGGAGAAAATAATGCTAATTGAAATATTCTAGAATCAAAATATAAACTTTCATGATGCCATCTGAATATGTATCTGAAAAATATCAAATTATAGAGGTAAAGAAATGAATAATAGCCACTAAAAATTATGAAAAGAAGGAAAACTAGAGAGATTCTGAATGAAGGGAACACAGATTCAGTTGTAAGATAAACTGAGAATTCCAACATATAGACCCATAGCATGATATAAATATATGTACATACCTTTACATATATATGTGAATATTGAAAATTGCTTAAGAGAATTAATTTTATATCTCATCCCTAAACACCCATACACACACACCCACACACACATGATAACTAGGGGAGAGAAGGTAATGGTTGTATGGATTATGTTGAATGGTGATTGCTTATACAATCATATCAACTTTTAGATACAATAGTCTTGTGTGGGTACAGTAAGATAGAATGTGTGGGTAACTTGAAGATCTAGGGTGAAGTGTCATTTTTTGCTCAGTCTCACAGTTCCAGCGTCTAAGAAAGTGAAAACAAAATGTAAGAAAACTGAAGGGGTGGTCGATGTACCCGAGAGAAAGAGGGGTAGAAATTCATTGCCAAAGGCTTCCAGATCCATGGCAATTGATTCAGAAATAATTTCAGTATTTTAATGACCAGCTGGGAAATTATAAGCAGATGTGTGACCAATTCAGTTTTGTATTTTATATCAATCACTCCCATTTCAAAGAATAAGAATGTGTAGATAAGTTAGAGATAAACACAATGAATAACAATTGTTTATGGCAACTACAACCAAGCATAATAACAGCCAGATAAATGCTTAGTGATATACCTTCATAGTTCTCAGAAAGAAGGCCTTGTTTGAGAAAGTCAAGTAACAAGAAACATTGGGTTCTATAAAATGAGAGGTGCCCAGTTATAATATTTTGAAAACTGTGTATCTATAACTTAAAGCTACCAGTATTCATACCAGTACCTAGAGAAAGAATGTACTGACTTCATAGAGAACAAAGCAGAAGACTGAAGTTAAATGTAGGCCAAATCAACTTCAAATTCAAAAGGAAGATAGAGAGAAGAGCTGATAACAAGTAAATGTCAAATGCCTTCATTTGAAGCAGGCCTTGGCTACAGACTGAGATACTAAGATAGACAGACAGACACATGAGAGACATGATAGATGGATAGATGGATAGATGATGGATAGATGAATGGGTGGGTAGGTGGATGGATGGATGGATAGGTGGATGGACAGATGTATGGACATATGGATGAATAAGATAGATAGATGATAGATA
Organism: Ellobius talpinus; assembly: GCA_001685095.1. Taxonomy (NCBI): domain Eukaryota; kingdom Metazoa; phylum Chordata; class Mammalia; order Rodentia; family Cricetidae; genus Ellobius; species Ellobius talpinus. Next base: position 3,449 of record LOJH01061356.1, read on the forward strand.
GAGAGATGATAGATAGATAGATAATAAATAGATAGATAATAGATAGATAGATAGATAGATAGATAATAGATAGATATCAGTATAAAACATGAAGATATGCTGAGAACATTGATGACTGGAGAGAAAGGTTGAATTTTAAATATGTTGAGAAATTTGAGATTTATTCTATAATCATTGGGAAATAACCGAATACCTCAAATGGGTATGATAGTTGCTATAAATTATAAATGAGTCAATCTATTATAAAGCATTGGTAAAGATTACAGTAAGAGATAATGTTTGAAATCAGTAAATGAAAAGGCTAAGGGAAAATGACCACTTGAATAATGGAATGCCTGTTTCAGGAAATCACATATTAGGCTAATGGCTCCGAATTGGAGAAAATTTTGTCTCCTAAGGGACTTTTGACAATCACTAGACATATTTAAGTGACTGGTGCTACTGAAATAGTTGGTATCAAATATGAATGCTTTCTTTATGTAGTGCAAATGGCTGTCCCCAACACACAGTGATCATCCAGCTCTCAGGAGCAGAGTGAGAAGTAAATCTTGCTCAAGCATTTCAGCCTTGTTAAAAGATGGCTATACAATTGTCCTTATAAAAACATTGCCTCGATTGCAGACACAAAAATCTGTAAATAATTAACAGGAGTAGACTGATCAGCAAAGGGAAATCTAGAGGAGGGACTTATCAGAGAACACTGAAATAAATTCGCTAAAAATGCCAACAGCACTGAACACTTGAGAGTACTGTATTTCTTTGTACTTCCTCTCTCATTAAAAAGTGATTTGTGCTTTTTAGTTTAGAGGTTGAGAAAACGTAGCCTGGTTTAGAGAGGGAGTTCTGGGACAGCCAGAACTACACAGAGAAATCCTATCTCAAAGAAAAAAAGAAAAAACATTCCTATAGCCCATATTCCACATTTCTCAGTATTTGTTTCATAACACACCTCTTAAAAACAGCTTTCAATCTAACATACAAATAAAAGTGACATTTTGTATTAGATTTTTCTATTTGGACACATTCTAGAACTATAAGCCCTAAAATTTTCATTTTCCCCAGTCAAGTTTTCTTTCAGCATCTTACTTTCAGACAACTAAAAGTCCACATTGTATCCTAAAGTTGTTCATTCTTGCTGATGAGTCAACTTCAAAAATATTCAATTGTTAAAATCCTTTCACTATTAACTAGAGCTGGTCAGCTACAATACCACATCAGATAAGCTTGATTCTCTTTGGTCAGAACTGGTGTTAGAGGGCTGTTTGCCAGGGGTTGGCGAAATGAAGACAGTAGCTTCCTATTCTAGCCCCAGTGTGGTTTCCGTGAGAACCCAGCAGAGCCCACTGATTCCTCTGGTCATAGACAGCATCTCTGATGCAAGTTATAGGACGGCACATGTTTAGTAAGAACAGAACTCTAAGAAACTGGCGAGTGTTTGCATTTCCTGAATAAAAACACTGTAAAACAACATGAAAAATATTGAGATGGTGGAGAAGGAGAAACACAACTCTTCACACATGTGAAGGAAATTGGTGAACGTGAGTTAACTGTAACAGTTGGTACGAACATGTGAACATGTGTGGCTCTGTGGCTAATTGTGTTTCTTGTGTGTTTTCTTTGGCTCTTCGTCTGTTGTTTGGCTTTGTCATCTTCTGCTTTGTTTCTTTCTGTTTCATCACATTTTACGAGGATTCTTTAGAGCCCCGCTTGTTTTCTCAGGAGAGACAAAAGGTGTGTAGATTTGTATGGGAGGAGAGGAAGGGAGGATCTCAGAGGAATTGAGGAAGAAAAACCGTAAACAATATATTGCATCAACAAAAGAGAAATTGGAGAAATGTAGTATTGACAGCTCTAGGCAAATGCAAGTTTCATGCTAAAGTAATGGAATAAAATGATGAGTGAATAAGTTCACAAGACCCTTAGTCTAGAGTGGTAAAGGAGGCAGATGCTTTTAGGAGGTAAAAATTAAAAAAAAATGCTTGCTCAAATTTTATAGGAGCAGTGGACCTTTGCTGAGTCTTCTAAACATTCTACTTTTGGTTGCTTCATGCATAAAATGAGCTTTTGGAGGTTAGGCAAGTAAAACACCCTGCCACACAGTGGGAACTTAATTACATTTTCTTAGTAAAAAAAAGAAAAAGTAAAAGATTTGCTCCTTTCTTACCCAGCATCACTCTGTCTCTGTGGCAGGCTACCACCCTCTCAATTGTGGAGGCATAAACTAAATGATAATGATGACCTTGTGGATGTTCGATTTTTAAAAATTATGGCATAATAGCAAAAGCATTCATGCCATATAAAAAAATCAATTCCAGGTAGATTAAAAGCCTAAATGTGAAAGGCAAAACCATAAAGCTTTTAGAAGATAATGGGGAAGAATATAATAATGTCCTTAGTGGTAAAGGATTTCTTAAACACAACCCAAAGAGCAGTGACTAGAAAGAAAAAGATTAATAAATTTAGTGATGTTAAAATTATGGCTGTAATTTTGCCATCTCCAAAAATACCATTTAATAAAATAACAAGTCGTAGACTAGTAGAAGCTATTTGTGTTACACATACAGCCAGGGAACAACTGTTAGTAACTTCTTGGATGAAGAGGCCACATCAAAAACAGGGAAAACCCAATAAAAACAAATAAGTGACTTTACACAAGCATTTCACACATGAGGAAACCAAACTATCAATGAACATGGAGGAAGCCTAAGCTTGAGTCCTCAACAAAATGCTGCTCAATAAAGTTAACTAATGAAGAATTAGGGCTACAAGAATCTTCCGCTTGGTGGGAAGGTCTTTAAGTCGGGCCAGCATGTTCAACAAGCTCTATATTATATTCTGGGAATAGTTACACTGTGCTCCTTCTATTTGGTTCAGAAGTTTAACTCCAATGCATAGTGCACAGAAATCCTTATTTGTGAGGGCTGAAGACAAAGTTAGACAAAGCTAGAGTTGTAACCAAATATGCCAAGACTCTGAGGATGAACAATACTGCACTACATTCCCCCCCAGTAGAAACACATTTGATGTAGATACAAGAATGTCTACAATGCAGGCATTCATAATTGTCAAACTGGAAACAACTCAGGTGTCTAATAGCAACATTATTGAAAAGTCATCAGAAATATGTCAATGGACTATAGATACAAAACATTAATGTATCTATTATACATTATTATGATTTAAAAGCAACAAAACAAAGTATATAGACACTAAATGTATAAATGGTTCTAAAAAGGCAGAAGAGAAGCATTGTTTAAAGCTGTGGAGGTAAATTGCAAAACTATGAAGGCATTGAAGGTACGCATAGTGGAATTATGAGAGACACCCCTTGTCTGGTGTGATAGGCCTCAGATTTGGAAGGTTGAGAAGTAAGCTAACAAAGAAATGTTGTTAGACACATATAGGTAAGACTGCACAGCATGCATAGGTTTGGAGTTCAGGATAGTCTCAAGGAAGTGTGTGCTGGAAAACAATGCCTGCCACAGCCTCAGCCCTGACTCCCTTAGAGAAAACGTGTAGTGCATTTCACAGAAAGATCACATTTATGAAGTTGAAGTTGATCCCAAATCACTAGATCGTTAGGGAATACCCTTCTCACATCCAGAAGAGCCAGCAATTACTCTGTGTGACACTACACACCTGTAACCCCAGAAGCACAACTGGAAGGACTTCCAGCTGACTTGGTGCCTTTGTGGACCACAATCAGCCTGACTCCATCTTACACTACACAATGAGACCCTTTCACAAAGCAAACAAACAAGCAAACGAATATCAACAGAAAAAGTAGCAAACATATCCATTGTGCATTTTCATTGCCCTGATATGTGAGCATAGTGATTAATAGAATATTTTTTTAGTCCATCGAGAGTTGTCTTATGCAGCTGAAACAAACAGAATGCCAGGAATAGAAATTGGTCTTTATATTCTGATTTCCTGATTCATTACTACGGGAGAGCCACTTTTCATCTGCATATCTCTTGTTCCACTGGCGAACAGACAGACTGAGAAAAACATAAATAAATTGACCCTGCATACTTGTGTGCCCTGTTTTTACATCTATTAAGTGTTAAATTGCAAGCACTCAGTAAGCAGTTGCTAAAGAAATCTCCCACTTCTGGACACTTTTATAATTAAAGAAAAATACATTTTAATAAATTGCTGTTTTAGCTTTTACCATACATTCCTTAACTCTAATTTCAGGGCAAGTATCTTGAATCTAAAGCTTGTGCTTTGGTTACAAGAGGAAAGCCAGAGGGTTGAGACTGTCATGTCAGCCCAGGATTCAGCCTCCTGTTTACCGAGTTGTTTTACGGTTACGTTAACACGCATTTCAAAACTTAACAGTCTTTGCTTTTTGGCATAAACGCTGGACTGAAAGGGGTGATATTTCAAGGAAAGCTGAAATGCAAAGGATGCTATGCTGCATTTGTTTAAGGTTCACTCACTCTGACTTTTACATGACTCCTTAGGCCTTTGCCTCCCTGTTTTGAAAAGGCCAGGTACATCAGGGTTATGGCACCGGGCGAGCACCATTAGTTAGCACTTTATCACTGCCACGCAGCTGCAGACGGCCCAAAGTTTATATTCCGCAGGTAACGGGAGATGTCAAAACTATTTCAGCTCTTGTACAAGTAAAAAGTTAAGAGGTAGTCAAGGGTTGATTCTAAGTTAGAAAAGTTTTTCTCAGTCCAGCTCCTCCAAATACGCCCATACTCAATTTTCATTTATTTGCAATAAGACAAATGTCTGAGTACAATAATGAGCTCAAATGTTTGCTTTAAATTGGATTATAAACAAGTCTACACAGACTGAAATCCCCCTATGCCACCACCCATTCATTAACTTTGGCTGATGCGATTCCGGACATGGGCTCTAACATCAGCATTCGTACTGTACTGTACTGTTTCTCAGACCAGAATCTAAGCACACCCGACATGCTTGCTGCAAAACTCAAACACTGGCAGTTTATTTGGACACTGAGCAAGGATTTTATCTCACTTCATTACATCTTATCATTCTTTTCATTTTTCATCCCAGTACGGTAGGCTCAGCTTCCTCTCTCACTGCCAGGGGCTCTTAGTCTGCAATAAGTCTCAGCTGCAAGCCCACTCAGGAAGAATTAAATGAGCGGAAAGGAAGTAGAGCGGAGCCGCAGCTTCTGCTCACTGTCTTTGCAGCTTTGTTACCATCCCCAGGTGGTTCCAAAGAGAACATGAACTTATGTCAGGGTATGGGGATTCCAATTCTGACTTTGAAACTAATTAGCAGAAACAGTAATGATTCTCTAGCACCAATATTTTCTTACTTACGAATCAAAAGTTGGACTCGATTATTTTTAGGTCCTTTGTAATTTGAAAAATGTATTTTCCCGTTAGTAGAAGACATTTAATTTTAGTCTTTTCTGAATTATCAGAGTAATAAAAATAATAAACTTTTTAAGCTTTATTTCAAAATTGCCTTTATTTATACATAATCATTCCGATGTGATAGTTTAGATACTACTTACATACAGTTTATCTAGTGTATTTCTTTTCCATTAGATGCTGCTGGCTTGTTTTTTTTTTCATGTTTTGTTTTGCTTTAGGTTTAGTTTTGGGAGAAAGTATTTCATGTAGACCAGGGTATCCTCCAGCTTATCCTGTAGCTAAGGATGACTTTGAAAATCTAATCCTCTTGCCTCTATCTACCATATGCTGAGACTATGGCTACAAGACATGACACTCAGCTTTGTGGTGTTTAATTGTTCAGGCTATATGTTACTTCTGATGTCTCTGCCAGGGACATCTAGATGAGATTTACATTTGAATAGAATTCATGAAGCCAATCATTTCCCAGTCAAGGAATGTCACCATCTGTTCCTTTAAATGCGTGAATGAATTAAGCATGTGAAACAAGGAGAGATTTGCTCTGCCTGCTATTTGAGTCTGGCTGGTTTGTCTTCTGCCTTAAGACTAGACTCACTTCATGGCCATGTTCACTTGTAGGACCTGAGATGTGGACTGAAATTTTACCATTATCTTCCCCTTGTCTCCAGTTTATAAATTTTTGAATGCCCATACCTATGTTTCAGATATAAGTCTGGAAAGAGACATGGTTAATAAAATGTGCACCATTGGTTCTGTTTCTCTGAAGAGTACTGGCTAGTATACTTTTCAGAAAATCTGACTTTACATTTTTCGAAACCTGAAAATTTGTCATATGACACACAGTCCCCATTTCTCTTAAAACTTTTCTGTCATTTTATATTTACCTTTCAGTCTCTCTTTTATGAAACATGAGAATTATCTACATTGTAGATGTTCCTAGCTCCATTTTAAAGATGATGAATTTAAGAACAAGGCAATTAAGATGCCTTCTTGGATCTCTGTATCTTAAAAAGTGTATGGAAGTATTAACACTTATGTAGTCATATTTTTCTTTGGGCCACCAGCTAACTAATAACAACATGGAAATTATATTAATCTATAGCTTAGGCTTGTCCCTACCTAGGCCTTATAGCATAAATTAACCCATTTATATTAATCTATGTTCTATCATATGGTTTACCTCTTTTCCATCGGGTACCATTTGTTTCTTCTCCATATCTCCTGATGTCTCCCTTCCATGCCTAGATTCCTCCTCCTACTTCCTCTCTCCGCCCTAAAGTCCAGACCATACCTTCTGCCTAGCTATTTGTTATTCAGCTTTTTATTACACCAATTACAGCAATAAACATCACACAGTGTACCAATATCCCACAGCATGTCCCCTTTTTGTCTAAATAAAAATGAAAGGTTCTAACTCGAGCATAGTAAAACTATATAAGAACAATTCAGGTAATAATTATATTTGCAATGTATAGTCTATCAGTATTTGACAAATTTGGAGAAAATACTGTATTTTCCATACTATTTTAGTGAGTCCAAAATTTTATACCTAAACCATTTCCTATCATAACTTGTATTAACCTTCCTAAAAATATCTTTTTAGACTTCAAAACAACTTCTAAATTTGGCCATGCAACTTCTTTGGGGAACAAGGCCAAAGAATAGCATGAATAGTTCTACTTGTAGCAAGATCCTGGAGAATCTGACACACTTGGCAAAGACCTATAGACAATTCTCTGCATGATTATGGACATGGCTTTCATTATGCTAGCCATACTGCTGGCATGAATGAATAATAGTAAGTCATGAAATTTAATATTGCATATTTGCATAACTTTTCTGGAAAGAATGATTTTAACTAAGATTCTTTGAGAAATATTTTTAAATAGATGGCATCAGGAGTGAATGGGAACATCCAAGGAATTAGGAATGAAGAAGAATCATAAAAATTCACAGTTCTCTCATTTCTAATACCTGTGTCAATATCACACAATATTAAGGAAGAAGGACACGAAAACAGGGATTAACAGTATCAACTATTAAGAGTAACTTTCTACATTATGTTGCTTATAAGATAAAATGAAAAACCTTGTACTACCCCAGAGAAAATAAAATAATATGGAATATAGAATGGATTGATCAAGCTTTGTCCAGTGACTTGATTGTGAGAACACAGACCTACCATATATA
>LOJH01061357.1:0-12255 GCA_001685095.1 Ellobius talpinus
GAAGGAAGGAAGGAAAGAAGGAAGGAAGGAAGGAAGGAAGGAAGGAAGGAAGGAGACACTGTTTTCTAAGGTAATGTAGTAAGTTACTGTCTTTAACATGTCCTACTTTTTTTTAAATGATGAAAAGTGAGACACTTAGAATTTGGCATAAGGTAAGGGTCCTAGGGTTTTTGTTTGGTTGGTTGGTTTTGTTTTTTCGAGACAAGGTTTCTCTGTAGCTTTGGAGCCTGTGCTGGAACTAACTCTTGCAGGCCAGGCTGGCCTCGAATTCACAGAGATCTGTTTGCCTCTGCCTCCCAAGTGCTAGAATTAGAGACGTGCACTACACCACCCAGCCTTAGTTAGGGTTTTATTGCTGTGAAGAGACACCATGAGCACAGCAATTCTTAGAAAGGAAAACATTTAATTGGGGCTGGCTTACGGTTCAGAGGTTTAGTCCATTATCCTAATGGCAGGAAGCATGGCGGCATGCAGGCAGACATGGTGCTGGAGAGGGAGCTAAAAGTTCCACATCTGGATCCACAGCCATCAGGAAGTGACAGTGACACACTGGCTGGACTTGAGCTTCTGAGACCTCAAAGCCCACCCACTAGTGACACACTTCCTCCATCAAGGCCACACCTCCAAATGGTACCACTCTCTATGGGTCTATGGGGTCCATTTTTATTCAAGCCACCACCACAATAAGTGCACATTTTGCCTGCTTGACTGCTTTTTGTTCTCTGTCTCCTCTTCCCTCTCTCTCTCTTCCTCCCTCCCTCCCTTCCCACCCACCCCCAATCACCTTCCCACTTAGGGAGCAACAACCCAACACTCCCTTTGGTAATATGTGATTTCCAGACAACACTGAAAAAACTTAAACAAGACGAATAAATAGAAGCAAATCTGTAAACCAGTAGTGGGCACCTCTAATCCCAGTATACTGGAGACAGAGGCAGGTGGATCTCTGTGAGTTCAAGGCCAGCCTGCACTACAAATCGAGTGCCATAACAGTCAGACAATTACACAGAGAAAACATGTCTCAAAACCAACAACAAAATAGCAACCCCTTCATTGCCTTCCGTCCTTTATGCTCCCCTTGCTCCATCAGTAGGAAAATCTAATTTTTGTAGAAGACAGCATAGTATCTTGCTAAAAATTTCCAGGGAATTCTATGCAACTGAGAATGACCGGAGTGAAGCCAGATGCTGGAAGAGTACTCACCTAGCATGGAGGAAACACTGGGTTCAATCCCCAGTACTGCACAAAAGGGACATTGTGGCATATGTCTGTACTCCCAACACTTAGGAGGTGAAAGTAACAGGATCAGAATTTCAAGGTTACCCTTGGCTATATAAGGAGTTCAAGGCTAGCCTGAGCTATAGGAAACCCAGACCAAAAATAAATAGATAAATAAAAATAAGTAAAAAACTAAAAAAAAATTAAAAAGCGAGGAAAGTGTGTGGTGGTGCATGCCTATGATCCCATTGCCTGGGGGGTAGAAGCAGGAGGATCAGAAGTTGGGTGGAATGATGGGATGTCCTGGGTTTGGCCCATGGTGAAAAAAAAGGACAACAAAACTAAGTGCTGGCCAATGAGATCTATTACAGCTGACTCCCAGGAAGGCCGCTTAAAGCAAGCTCCATTTTGCTCTTCTACCAGCCTGCCTCTCATCACCTAAAACACTCGTCGTGCTGGGAGCGTCTGTCCTATTGGATCATGAGGTAATAGCATCAGAACGGAAGGCATAATTTTGGATGTTTGAACAAAATGTTGGGATTCCTGAGAACTGTGACGCTACCACGCAAGTCTCTCTGAACCAACAGCCTTTTAGCTTCCCAGTGCATGAATGAGGCCATTGCTGTCTTCCAAGCCACTGTTACACTGAGATTTCAGAACAACCCTGACGAGTATCTAATTCAAGTGGCATTGCATGGATGTCCTGCACACTCAGCCATTCCAGGAAAATCAGGTTAGAACTGCACAGTGGCCCATCAGAACGAGTAGATTCAGTGGTGGTGGGTCATGGAACTCCAAATGGCTTCTCTCCTGAGGAATGTAGACAGAGGCTGCTCATTCGTTTCATTTCCTGGCTGCCCAGACCTGAATAATCACACAGAAACTATTTTAATTACAACACTGTTTGGCCTATTAGCTCAGGCTTCTTATTAAGTAACTCTTATATTTTAAATTAACTCATTTCTATTAATCTGTGTATTGCCATGAGGCTGTGGCCCACCAGTAAGGTTCCAGAGTCTTTCTCCTTCAGCAGCTACATGGTGTCTGCCTGACTCTGCCTTCTTTCTCCCTACATTCAGTTTAGTTTTCCCACATAACTCTATTCTGCCTGCCATAGGCCAAAGCAGCTTCTTTATTAACCAATGGTAATAAAANTAATTACAACACTGTTTGGCCTATTAGCTCAGGCTTCTTATTAAGTAACTCTTATATTTTAAATTAACTCATTTCTATTAATCTGTGTATTGCCATGAGGCTGTGGCCCACCAGTAAGGTTCCAGAGTCTTTCTCCTTCAGCAGCTACATGGTGTCTGCCTGACTCTGCCTTCTTTCTCCCTACATTCAGTTTAGTTTTCCCACATAACTCTATTCTGCCTGCCATAGGCCAAAGCAGCTTCTTTATTAACCAATGGTAATAAAACATATTCCCAGCATACAGAGGGGAATCCCACATTAGAGGAGGTCTCCCCAAGACTTCTTCCTCTGTTCCATTGTGCCTTCTCTGACATCCTTGCCCTCTTAAGTTAGGGTTGCACACTGTCCCACACTCCAAATATTCTCTACATTCTGAAGAATACTCCCATCTTTCTGAAGACATCCTTGTGGAAGTTTATGCATAGTTACAGTAAACATGTGATTATCTTTATCTCATTTCTTTTTCTTTTTTGCCCTTTATTTTAGATTTATTTATTTCCCTTCTCTGAGTCTTCTGCTTGCCTGCCTGTATATGCACCACACATGTGTGCTGGGGTCTGCAGAGGTCAGAATAGGATGTGAGATCCCCTGAACTCAAGTGACAGACATTTGTGAACTACCACGTGGGTGCTGGAAATTAAACCCAAGCCCTCTGCAAGAGCAAAGAGTGTTCTTAACTGCTGAGCCATCTTTCCAGCCCCTTGTTTGACTTTTTAATATGGAAACTTGCTTTCAATCCAGGCTAGCCACAAACTCAGGATTTAACCTCACAAATATTAGTGATGTGGGTTAAGAGCAGTTTCAGCTTTTAGTGAGTTTAACTCAGTAGTTAGGGTGCCAAATAATCAATGATCATCAAAGCCACTGACTTTGGAGTTCTTTGTCTTATTCCCAAGAAGAATGAGGAAATGTGGCCAGGAGTGAGAGGTGTGAATGTAGATATATTAAGAAAACATGGCACAGAGTTGCCCAAAATAGATGTTCCAAGGGAGGAATACCAGGAATGGCATCTTGCTGTTTTGCCCAGTGGTCTTTAGAGGGTGTGGGGGACTTACAGCCAGAATTGCCTACTGAGGTCATCACTATTGAAGTACATCACTGGCCAAGTTCATAAAGGGTCCCTACACCTTAGGCATGCTCCCAATCAGCAGAGTGACTAGGTTTCACTCATTCAATCAGGGGTGGTCACATGTGCTTTCTGACTTGCTCACAAGCCACCACTCCCTTGCCTAAGGGAAGTGTAACTACTGTCTCACTAGGATTTCAGGAGTAGCTCCATACCTGGCTGGCTTTATTCGCTTTTAGCAATTCTATTCTAATTGCATCTTTTAGGCCTAGTTTTGACCACACTTCTATCTGGGCAGTAGTTTCTACACTAGTCTAAAAGAGGGTCGTGATACAAACCCTCTTTGAAAGCCAGGCATATAGAAACACCTATGTTCTAACATCAGTTTTGGCTCAGCACTCTGATAATAAGTAAGCTCCAAATGTCTCTAAAGTGAGGGTTCTCAAGTTTGAGCCTGTACCTGAGGAGCTTGTTAAAACAGATCACGGGCCACAACCCAAGTCCCATAGTTTCTAGTGTGCTGAGTCTGGGGCAGGGACCAATTTCTGCAATCACTGCTAAATCAAGAATCAACTTTTTCACTTGCACAGTGGTGGTGGCATGCACCTTTAGTCCCAGCACTTGGATGCAGAGGCAGGTAGATCTCTGTGAGTTCAAGGCCAGCCTGGTCTACAAATCCAGTTCCAGGACAGCCAGGGCTACACAGAAAAACCCTGTCTCAAAAATCCAAAAAAGAAAGAAAGTCACTGCTCTTAGGCATTGCAAGAAATCTGTGCCCTTCAATCATAAGCAACCTGCCTGGCTTCCAGGTGCAGCCCACCAGCTAACTGCCCAGGAGGGAAAGGAGGAAAAGTGCTCTTGTGCTGGGCTATGGGCAAAATATTGATGGCCCCCAGATATTTTTTTGCTGAGAGCTAGAGCTCTAATAGGAGGGGTGTCCTTTTGGGAAAAGGTTGGTGATGAGGGCTGCCTTTACAAGAGAGTCTGTGAGGAGCAAAGTGTAATAAGTGACAGACACCGGGTTTGCTTGCTGGTAGACTTCCCAGCATCTACAAGTTCTTTCTAGGGTAAGTGGGGAATTAGACAGAGTCTCACACCGTAGTCCTGGCTAGCTTGCCTTGAACTCATTACTCAGTCTAGTCTGGTCTCATGGCATTCCTGCTGCCTCTTAAGTGCTGGAATTATAGACATGCGCCACCATCCAGTCCCTAAAATAGTGATGAATAATTCCTATTATTTATAAATTACCCAGTACACAATATCCTTTTTGATATTCTTCCAAAACAGGAGAAACGGTCTAAGTGGTAAGACTATGTCATTTCTGATATGATGCAGAGAAGTCATGTTGTTTGTGTAAACTTTGTTATCTGAGACAGGGTCTCTTTGTGTAGCCCTGGCTGTCCTGGAACTCACCCTATAGACCAGGCTGACCTCAAACTTAGACATCCACCTGCCTCTGCCTCCAGAGTTAAATGGGTGAGCCACCATGACTGGTCTCATATTAATACTTTGATTTTGTCCAGTTGACCAGTGTTGGGGTGGGAACCTAGGGTCTCACTGTGGCTAATCGCAGTCTAGTTCCTACATGGTCACTAGACCAGCTGTATACACTCTTCATCAGCACGAGGAGATCCAGGGTTCTTTCTAAATGCTGTGATTTGAAGATAGTCTGTATATTCCTCCCCCACCCTGCCCCAGTCTTCATGGATTGAAACTTAATCCCCACTGTAAGGTACGCAGAGGCTGAAAATTTAATCCGACTGTTAGATTTAGAGATGGGGCTTTGGAAACTGATTAGAGCTTAGGCCATTAGAACAAAGCCCATATGAACGGATGCTGATGGCTTTAGAAGGAGAGAGAGAAACGTGTGAGTGCTTCCTGTCTCTTGCAATGCTTAGCACCACTCTGCGATGCCACCAACAAGAAAGCCATCACCAGATGGGGGCTCTAGACCTCAGGCTTCCAAAATGATGAGCTAAAATAAACATATTTCTTTACAAAAAAAAAGCCTATCTCCGGTTTTTCATTATAGTTATAAAAAGGAGATTAATAAACTGACCTTAACTACTTCCCTCATCCACAGCTATGGTGGAGTCTGACATAAGGAAGATATCCCTCGTCCACAGCTATGGTGGAGTCTGACGTAAGGAAGATCTCCCTCATCCACAGCTATGATGGGTCTGTCTGATATGGTTCTGTGAGTAAAGAAACTGATGCTTTACCATTTCCAAATACACTCAACGATTGTTCCTCTTTTATTAAAGATAGTCAAAACAAGATAGTTGTTTGTAAATATGTCTCATTAAGCCTGGCCTGAGAATTCACACATGTTTTATTTAGAAGGATATCATGATCAGTAGAGATTGTCTCCAATTAGCTCTGCTAGAACCTTCCATAAAGAAGTTCAGAGTTGACTTTCAAGAGCCTTTTGAAACTGGAAAACCAGGCCAAGGGCTCTCCATCACCCTTCCCCTGTGGCACCTGCTGAATTCCTCTCCTCTTGGGGTTCTTGAGATAATTTGAATTCTTGTACATGCCAAAAGGAGGTGTTCTTCATTGTAAGGCAACTCTACAAACTAAGTATTCAGGGTTACAAGGCAAATTATTCCAAGGGATTTTAACCAACACCATGAGGTCAAATTCAGTTCCTTAAAGTTAGCTAGTCACATTTGAGACTGTGTCTGCTAGTCAAGCTTTGGTGGTACAGCCAGCATTTCCACCTGGCTCTTATTAGGAAAAAAGCAAAAACAAAAACCAAAAAGTGCTAATTTCATTTTTGAAATAACTACATTTTCATGACTTTTTCCAAAAATGTCCAGATTTTGGAGGGATCATTTGTGGGAGGGAGCAAACGTTTGAATTCTGCTCTCTGAATCTAATGCTCCCAAAATTGCTGTAGACCATGGACAATTTTCAGAACAGTAAAATTTCCATAAGCCTGGGAAAGAAAACTAACAAAATCAATGTTTCAAACAAAAATCAAGTTAATAAAGATCCTAACACTTCATCAGTTCAGCCCCATGTGAGTGCAAATGCCCCCATAGCTCATATATGTGAATGCTTAGTCTTCAGGGATTCAGGGAATGGCACTACTTGACAGGAGGCGTGGCCTTGTAGGAGGAAGTGTGTTTCTAGGGATGGGCTTTGAGGTTGCGAAAGTCCGTGCCAGGCCCAGTTTCTCCCCCAACTCCCCTGCCTGCTATCTACAGGTCAGGATATAAAGCTCTCAGTTTTCACCACTCCAATGTCGTGCCTGTGTGCTTCCCACCATGATGATCATGGATTAACCCTCTGAAACTGTAAACCTCCAGTTAAACCCTGTCTTCTCTAAGACCTTGGGCATGCCTTGGGCATGGTGTGTCTTCACAGCAACGGAACAGTAACTAAGACAATGATCCCAAATGCTTTCACAGTGGAAATAAAATCACTCTCTGTGGATGACCGAGCCTTAGAACAGCATGGGCTAGGCAGTCAGATGGTCGTCTACTATAATCAGCAATTTACAGGAACATCTGATTGTTTCTGTGACACACATATTAACGCAGCAGCCAGGAACTGTGATTCGCAATATGCATGAAGATGTTCTAGACTGCTGGGAAACTCATGCAGGTTTAGAACACATATGTCTAAATGTTCATGCCACTGTGACTCAATGTCTTATTTGGTAATGCTTCTCACAAAAGTGAACCTTTCAAATAAGCCTAGTTAGTTTAATATATTCCTTTTCAATTTTAGGAGCTCAGTGAAAGTCCCGAAAACAAAAATGAAAACAAAAATAAAACAAAATAATAATTTAGAATTTAATTTGGGGCCAAGTGGTGGTGGTACATGCCTTTAATCCCAGTACTCAGGAGTCAGAGGCAAGTAAGTCTTTGTGAGTTCGAGGCCAGACTGGTCTACAAGTAAGTTCCAGGACAGCCAGGGCTACAGAGAAACCCTGCCTTGAAAAACAAAAACAAAAAAACTAAATAAAATCTTTTTTTTTCCAGACAGTGTCTTTCTGTGTAGCCCTGGCTATCCTGGAAATCACTTTGTAGACCAACCTGGCCTCAAACTCACAGGAATTTGCCTGGCTTCTTTTTGGCTAGCTCTTATTTAAACAGAAAATTGAAAATGGTGTGGGAAATCCTTCTGGATTTGTGTTGCTTTTATTGGTTAATAAAGAATCTGCTTTAGGTCAATGGCTTAACAGAACATAGCAAGACTGGAAGAGAGATATAAATAGAGAGAGAGTAGGCAAAGTCAATGAGAAGCCATCTAGCCGCCCACAGGAAACAGACACACCGAAACCTTTCGGGTAAGCCGCAGCCATGTGACAATACACAGATTACTAGAAATGGGTTAATTTAAGATATAAGAGTTAGCCAGAAATACACTTAAGCTATTGGCCAAACAGTATTGCAATTAATTTTGTGTTATTATTTCTGTGTGATTATTTTGAGTCAGAGCAGCGGGAAACAAACTAGCAGCCTCTGCCAACAATTCTGGTTAAATAAATGCTATTCCACAGTAATCTTCAAATTGTTTTTTTAATCACATTTGTGTGTGTGTGTGTGTGTGTACAACGTGTGAGACTTGGCTCTCTCTTTCCACTATACAGAATTGAACTCAGGTTGTCTGGTTTGACATCAAGGGTCTTTGCACCCTGTACCAAGTCATAGGCTCCCTCAGTAACCTTTTTATAAATTGTTTTAACTTTTTGGTTTATTTGACAAATTTCCTCGAATTAAATTATTGTTCCTATTATTATTATTTAAAACAGGGTTTCTCTGTGTAGCTCTGGCCATCTTGGAATTCACTTTGTAGATCAGACTGGCCTTGAAATCAAAGATCTGCCTGCCTCTGCCTCCCAAGCACTGAGATCAAAGGCAGAGTCCACCACTGCCCTGTGATTAAAAGACTTTAAAAGCAAATGTAGGGCATCACATAATCGTAGAAAATCAACTTATAGATTATTTTATTATTAAATTTTGTTAGGTAATCAAAAACCTAATAAAGAAAAACAAAACACGAAAAGTTACCATTTGTGAATGTGTGTGTGTGTTGTGGTATGCATCTGTGTGTGCAGGTGCATATCTGTATGTCAGTGTGCTCACAGGGAGGCAAGAGGAAGAAGTCAGTCTGCTCCCACCCCTCAGATGCACTGTGTTTATGTGTGTGTGTGTGTATTGTGTTGTGTGTGTGTGAAAGACTCTCTTTTTGATCATGATGCTTGTTCTTTCAGCCAGGCTAGCTGGCCAGCAGACAGACTCCTGGGATCTGCCTGACTGTCACCCCCAGCACAGCCATGCCTAGCTTATTCATGTGGTTTCTGGGAATGAATAAGCAAACAAGTGCTCTCACCCACCGAGCAATGTCCCTGGCCCCAGAAAAATTATCTGGACAAAACAAAGAATCTATCATTCTTGATATTACTTTATTTTTCTTTTTTATTCCTTATTAATTTACTCACACGATGAACTCAAGTCTTTTACTATCTCTTATCAGTACTATTTCTAAATAATTTCTAATGGAGAAGAACAAGTAAGGCAAGCTGATAGTCCTGGCTACACAGGAGCCTGGTACAGCCAACACAGTGAGTCACAGACTTATAATTCAAGCAACTCAGAATACTGAGGCAGGAAAATCACAAGTTCAAGGCCTGCCTGAGCTACAGAATGAGTACAAGGCTGGTCTTGGAAGCATAATGAGATCCTGTCTCAAAATAAAAAGTGAAAAAAAGGACTGGGAGATTACTCAGTGGCCAAGCACTTGCCTGGTGTGTTTCAGGCCACACCCACTAGGGAAGCAAGAAGACAATACCAAACTCTAGCTCTGTGTCAGTGCTCTTTGTATATTGAGGGTCATTTTAAGAAGAGCTTATAAAGTATTTCCTTGTAAACTCAGGTTGATCACACATGAACTTCCTCCATGAGGCGCACCACTGTAAATGCTCCAAGTTTAGCATTGAATCTGTACTGTTTTTCTTCGTTTATTCATTTTAAAGCAAGTCTTAAGAAACCTTTACCTAGACAAAACTACTGTCCTAAATAAAAGACATGTTCTTATGTGTTCTTTATATTTTTCTTCAAGATATCTTATTTTCTTTGGATCTTCGCATACTTAAACATTTTTCTATTTCTATTAATTTAATTACAAGTATAAGATTTTTAAAAGCCAGATAATCCCAATTTTTGGCAGAAATTTAAGTAGTAAACAATTCTGAACTGTCATGTACCAGCAGTTTATGGTGACGATGATGCTAGTGATGACAGGTTTTGAGCTGCAGTGGGATGTGTTTAGTAACCAACCACATGTGCCTGTTTTTATTATAAAATTTGGGAATCCAGAAGTAAACTTATATCTCTATTAAGCAATCAGTGTTTTAATCATTTACCTTATCTATAAAAGACCTAGATAATCAATGAGAAACCCTCATGCAAAACTGAGGGGGTGGTGACTGGCTAGATCCGGTAAATTTCCTGTGGGAATTTCACATCATGCACCCCAGTCCTGCTCATCCATCAGTCCCTCCGTATCTGTCCCTCACCCTTGCAGTGCCAGCCCCCAAGGAAAGCAAAAAAAGAAGAAAAATAAACACTTTTTTTTTTAAAAAAAAAGGGAAAGCAGTTCACTCCCCTGCCTTTCCCATCTCTCCATCACCTCTTGTTTGTCTTAATGGTATTGGAAGCTGCTGTGTATCGTGCAATAGGACGCAGCTTCACTTGCAAACATATCCTGCTGTTGCTCCAAGTCGTGGAGAGCCTGCTGTGGTTCCACAGGATCAGTCCCTTCAAGCATCTGTGGTCCCAGCAGATCATAGGTGGGGTAATTACTGTGGTGTGCCTGCTCCAAACCCTGGATGTGTACCTGTGCGACAGCTGAGTTGGTCAGTGGCACTTCCTGTTCACTCAAGTAATATTATTTCCCTTCTCAGGTCTTCGATGGGGTTGCAGACTAGAGAGTTGTAGTTATTTTCCTCTCCTGACTTGGCCAAGTTATTTATTATACAAGACTTAAACTCATTAGGATAGGATAATTATTGAAACACTTATTACATGTTTCTTGCTTGATATTGTTTGTGCTGGTTGTAATTCTAATTTTTATACCTGATATTTGTTCTTATTGTATATAACTTTGTGTTAGGCTTAGCACTTTCTTATTTACACAAAAGGGAGAGGTGCTCTAGTAGTAGCCTTTAAGTTACCCACCCACTTGGGTGTGGCCTCTATATACCATATATACCAACATAAAGCGCACAACTGGCATCTTTCCTGGTTGCTGGATTCTGTTCCTATTCCCCGTTTGAGTGGAGGATTGTGATCTGTGAGTCTACCCCTAAATAAATAATCTTTTATTAGATTCAATTCTGAGCTAGTGTGGGGTTCCTTTTTTAGCATCTTTCTTCAGGTCCAGGCCGCTGGGACCACTCCTCTCAGGCAAAGGGTGGAAGGAACCACCTCTCCCAGGCCTGTGGTGAGGGGTGGGGCGAGCTTTCCCAAGTGTGTGGGGGGCCAGCTGTCCTATTAGGGTCGGGAGCCATTTTTCCCTGTGCCAGGGTCCAGACCTTGGCATCTGCAGTACCTTTGGTGGTAACCAGAGCCTCAGACAGCAATGCAGACAATAACTGCAGTGGGGCCACTGGCCTAGACATGGCCCTCTGCGGCAGCTTGGCCTGGATGGCACCATGGCCACAGGGAGCAGTACATGCCACTGAGGTTGTCATGGCCCTGAAAGCAACATGTCCCTCAGACTCCAGCATGGTCACAAGTGGCAGCCCAGAGGCCCAGGGTTCTTGTGGCCTTTGGTGGCAACATATGCCATGGACATCACCATGGAGTCAGGTTGCCATAGAACCATGGACCCAGACATGGTCCTCGGCAGCATCCCAGGTCTGGATGTCACCATGGCCACACATGCCATTCAGATTGGTTATTACCCCAGCTGCAAAATGGCCCTCAGACAATAACATGGCCCATGTGGCAGCAGAGATTATGGGTATCTACCCAGTCTTTGAGGAGCCATAGATAACATCATAGACCATGTCTGCAGCAGGACCACGGACCCAGACATGGCCTTCAGCTGTAACTCAGACTTAGGTGTCCCCATAGCCCCGGGTTGCTATGCAGGGCACTCAGATCTGCATGGCCAGGGCAACCGCTTGACCCTTGGACACCAACATGGACTCAGGTTTCAGCCCAGAGCCCAGGTTTCTGCACTGCCTTCAAAGATAGTAGGAGTCACAGACATCAGCACAGTCCCTGGTTGTAGTAGGGCTATGGACGAGGACATGGCCCGAGGCTGCAGCGGGACCTGGAGTCTCCATGGCCCTGGGCGGTGGTGCTGTCATCTGTGTGGCCTCAGGTGTCAGTGCTGTACACCCTGATCTGTATGGCCCTGGAGGTAGTGTGACCCTCAGGCACCAACATGGCCTCGGGTGTTAACCCATACCCCTAGCGCCTGTACAGCCTTCAGTGGTAATAGGAGCCACAGACATAGACACAGACCCTGCCTGCAACAGGACAGTGGATCCAGATACCGCCCCCCGGCGGCAGCTCGGGTGCAGTTCACACCATGGACACTGGCGGCAGTGCAGGCCACCCCGGAGATCTGGCAAATTTTTGAAGATTAGAAAAACACAATGTCTGAAAGTTGTTTTATCAAATTTTATCTCAACTACTTCTCACTTGCTATTTTTTGGTTTGCTCTGTGTGTGTGTGTGTGTGTGTGTGTGTGTGTGTGTGTGAGAGTGCAGAGGGAGCTTAGAGAAAAGCATTAAATGTCATTTGTGGGGCTCC
>LOJH01061358.1:381-11385 GCA_001685095.1 Ellobius talpinus
ACCTCCGGAAGAGCAGTCAGTGCTCTTAACCTCTGAGCCATCTTTCCAGCCCCCCCCCCTTCTGAGTCTTTATCTCATGAACTGCAAAGCAAGAAACCAATCCTGTCCTTCTTTACCGAAGGCATTTGGGAGTCCCTTAAGAAGAGTGTTTGGAACTTGTTTTGTCATAAAGCAAATATTGAGTGTTTATATCTCGCTACATGGAATCTCAGCCCATACCAGACAACCATTACTATTCCCAAATGGCTATCTCTTCCAAAACATTTTTAATTTAATTTTTTGTTTTTGCTTTTGAGACAGGGTCTCATGGCTCTCAGCCTGGATTCAAGCTCATTATACATGCTACACCTTCTAAGTGCTGGGAATACAGGAATCTCTCACCATGTCCAGCCTCCAAGACAATCTTTAAATTAAAAAAACAAAGAAATAAAACAAGAGTTAAGTGTATTGGTGCGTGCCTTTAATCCCAGCACTTGGGAAGTAGAGGCAGGAGGATCTCAAATTTCAAAGCCAATCTGGTCTATAGAGTGAGTTCCAGGACAGCCAGGGCTACAGAAAAACCCAGTCTCAAAAAATAAATAATTAATTAAAAATAAAAATAAAACAAGAACTTTTCCAGTACCAGGAATCAAACCCAGGCCCTTCGTGGAAAATATTCTACTACTGACTACATCCTCAAGCCCATAATAAGATCTTGCGGTATATTTATGAGGTGATATCTTCTTGGAAAGAGTCTAATGTAGACCATACTTTGGTGAAGGATGAGAGATGGCACTAGTTGAAGCTTTCTTGAGAATGCGTCCTTGTCGCTGCCATGGTGTGAGCTGTCTAGGAAGTTGCTTGCAGGATAGAATCAACACTTGTAGATGCTACAAGGCATGCTAGGAGCTCCCCTGGGACAGAATGGTACAAAGATGAAACTAGCATAAGGCAGAACTGGAGAAGCTACTGAGAAAGAAGATGAATGTGTCTGGCTGATAAAGGAAGAGAGGCCAACTAGATAAACATGAGCCAGAAGAGAACAGACCAGAGCTGAACTCCTTGCCTATTCACTCACAAGTATCCTCTTGAGGAAGACAACTGGTACCTGCCTTATTAATTGTTCTTCTTTGTGTTCCTAGGAGGGTAGCAGGCTGCTGAGGGGGCTATGGCTTGGTACGTCTTCCTATTTATAAGGCAATATCACAGTATGATGGGAATTGTGCTTGTCTGCGTGGTGTAGTTGGGAAACTTGGGAAAGAATCCAAGAATAGGACAAGATGTCAAGGTTTCATCATCAGACATATAAAAGGAGAGGAGGTAGAAAGGATGCATTTGGATTTCAGAGTCAGTAATGAGCGAGAAGTGAGTGTTAAATTATTCAACCTCCTTTATTGATCCATTGATCTCTATTTGCAGGTCTTGTTTTATTCTTGGTTGGCATTTCCTGTGTCTGAGGAGGACAGGATAGATTTTGAGGTTCAGAAAGAAACAGGAGATAAAGGGCATGGTCTCGCACACCTACCACCCAGTACTTGAGAAGATGAAGCATGAAGACCATGAGTTTCAGGATAGCCTGAGCTACTTTTGTTGTTTGCTTGTTTGTTTGCTTGTGAAATCGTTTGTTTGTTATTGAGACAGGATCTTACAATTTAGAACTGGCTATCCTGGAACTTATGATGTAGAACAGGCTGGCCTCCAACTCACAGAGATCCTTTTGCCTCTGCCTCCTGCTTTCCTTTCTCCCTCTGCCTCCCAAGTGTTGGGATTAAAGGTTTGGGACACCAGCCTGCCCAGTCATAGTGAGATCTTATCTGAAGAAGAGGAGGAGGAGAGGAAGAAGAACAAGAAGAGGAAGAGGCAGTGCCACAGAAAAATGTAGAAATGTAGTATGTATCAGGAAATTCTGCAATGCCTGTATCTTTGGAATTAGTAGTTCTACTTCTGAAAACTGGTACTAAAAACACTATCCAGAACTTTCCAGAGAAAGTCAATGCATCACAAGCTTCGTAGCAGCCTTAACTGTAACAATGAATAACAGGAAACGATCTAAATGTCCAACAATGGGGAATTGGAACAGTGAATCAAGGAGACGCTATCAAGAATATCAAGTGATATCATGGAAAAATACTTGGACCACAGGTTTAGAGCGATACCCCTAAGAGAGGACTCAAAACTGCACATATAGAATGTCAGAGCTGGGTAGGAAAGTGGGTGGGTGGAACAAGGCCAAGGGAAATACACTAAAATGTTAGCAATTGCTGGTTGCAGAGGTAGTAGTTTCTTGGGCTATTATCGTTGGTGGAGGTTTTTGAGATGAGGGTCTCACAGAGTTGCCCAGCCTGGCCTTGAACTTCTGAAATTAAGGTCAAGCAATCTCTCAACTTCAGTTTTGGGGTCTGTAGCAATGATTGCTTTAAGGTGACAGGACTCTTTTTTATATACATTTTTTTATTGATATTTATTGAGCTCTACATTTGGTGACATGACTCTTATTTTCCCATAATTCCTATTTTTTTACAAAAAAGGTTTTTAAATAATTTTTTTTAAAGTCTTAGTGCTGTAAGATAGTAGAATAAACACAAATTAACGGGGAGCCAAATTCTTACAGGGCCAGGCATGCTGCTGTGGCTAGGTGGTAGGGCTGGGGATGTAGTTTAGTAGACGGCTTGCCTAGCACATGTGAGGCCCTGGGTTCCATCCCCAGCTCTTCAAAAACTGAAAGCAATAAGCATGAGGCCAGCAAAATGGCTCACTGGGTAAAAGCACTTGCCTCCACGTCTAGCAACCTGAGTTTGACCCCTGAGAGCCACATGGGAGGAGGAAACCAATTCCCCGAAGTTGTCATCTGACCTCCACACACCTTCATATCTTAACACGCATGCTCCTCACTCACAGAAAATAAATAAACAAAACAAAAGGGCTGGGAGGGACGTCAGTTACTCTGTGGGAAGCAGAGGCCCCTAAACTCATATTTAAAGAAAGATGAGCTTTCCTTGCAGAGAAGGGGGAGAAAGTCTTGCCAGAGGCATGTGGGAAACATGAGCAGGCCAGTATGGATTGCAGAGTACCATGGGGAGAAACAGGAGATGGAGTTGGAAAGGAAAGGAAAGATTGTCTGGGGTCTGGAATGCTAGGCTGAAGGCCTTTGTCTTTCTGCCAGGAAAAGAAAAAAAAAACCAGGAGACATGGGGGAGGGGTCTTAAGCAGGAGCATGGTGTGGTTCAAGTTCATGACTGATATTCCCTAGCCTCCTGTCTAGTCTGTTTCCCATCACTTGCCAGAAGTTGGTGGGGGAGGTGGACAAAGCGTCAGTGCAGCCCCAAAAGATTAGCCAGGTCTCTTGACCTGAGCCAGGACCTCTTCCCACCACACCAGGCTCCCTCTCCATCCTCAGCACCCAGACAAACTCCTCCACCGCCCATGACAAAGAGGCTCATTTGGAGCCTGGGCAAGATTTGCAAACGTCAACCTTGTAATTACAAGGATGAAATCATCTGGTTCCTTTTAAGCTAAGGGTTTATTGATCCCAACACTGAAGAAATGCTATTCTGGGTAAATCTGCTCCTCTTTCCTTTCCCTATGGCTGAGCACAGCTGGTGGGGGAGGGTGGCAAGGGAGCTAAAAGGGGAGAACACATTTGGAACAAAAGAGAGATTCTGTAGGGCCCAGGGGTAAATTTTATGGAATGTGAATTCTACATTAAAAAAAAAGATGTTAAGGACCCAGGAAGCTGCCTTACTCAGGCAGAGGACATATTTGTCCTGGAATTTGGCCCATTTCCTTCCAAAACCTAGAAGCTGAGTGGAGCCAGGACTTTAGGCATGATGCCAGCTATCAATTTCTATTCCTTCTCTTCAAGTCTCATTTGTGACTCAGATTCCATTTCAGTTTCAAGATGGTACAATATTTCCTCAGTAACTGAAGGGAAACTGTTTAATTTCTGTTTGTTTGGTTTTTGTTTGTTTGTTTGTTTTTGTTTTTTTGAGACAGGGTTTCTATGTAACAGCCCTAGCTATTCTGGAGCTAGTTCTTGTAGGCCTCTGCCTGCCCCTGTCTCCCAAATACTGGGATTAAAGGTGTGCGCCACCTCCTGGCAGGAAAGTGTTTCCTTAGAAAGGCACCGGACCTGGAAAGTCAGATACCATATCCAGATAAAGCCATCCTTCCACTGGACTTTGGGAGGCAAAACCACTAAGCCTTGACTTCCCACGACAAAGAAGGACAAACAGTTGGGTTCAAAGGCAGGAATGAATAACCCTAGAACACCAGAGATGTAACCTCCTATAAAGGCCTACAATAGGACCCTATTATTCAACTATTAAGGAGCCTCTGGGACATGGTGGGTACTCCAGTAGGAGAGCTCCAACTACAGCTTCCTATGAGTTTGCAGCTCAGTAAGAGGTATAGGCAGGAAGTACACCATCAGAGAAGGTGATTCTACCAGCAGAAAAGGATGGTTAAGATCATTTTGAAATTGGAGATTTAGCTTAGTGGTAGAGTGCTTGCCTAGTAAGTGTAAGAGCCTAAGTGTGGACCCCAGCACCAGTGTGTGTGCAGGGGGAGTACACACAATAATCCTGTTGGGTGTGGTGGCACATTCCTGCAATCCTAGCATTTGGGAGGCTGAAGCAGGAGGACTGAGAATTTAGGGACAGTCTGAATAATATAGAGAAACTGTCTCAAAATACAAACTCACACAATCCTGGGATCATTCAGCCCCTCTGAGGTCAGTTTCCTCATCTGTAGAATAGGCTCAAGAATGTCAAACTTGCAGGACTGTGTGGAGGAGTAAAGTGAAAATGATATACTCCGTGCTTATAATCTAACAGGTCAGAGTCTTGTCATTTACCATAATGCTTTTCCACTCTCTAATTTCTTCCTCTACCTGACGAGCACATGAGACCCGATTTAGAAAGTGGTTGTGGGAATGAACTGAGACAGAGGCATTAAAACACTCAGGCCAAAGTTTCATAGTTGGGCTAGACAATTAAGTTTCTCCGTCCCTGCCCAGCATTATTGTGTCATTTCTTTGCATGTGCATTGTGTGTATGTGTGGACCAGAAGTTGACATCAGGATCTTCTTTAGTTGCTCTCTGCCTTATTTTTTGCATCTTTCATTGAACCTAGAACTTATCAATCTGACTATTCTGGCGAGCCAGCAAGTCCCAGGGATTCTCCTGCCTCCGCAGCACTGAGATTACAAGCATGAGCCCCTAGGCCCACTTTTAAAAAATCTGGGTGATCCGAGCTTAGGTTTTCATGCTTACATGGCAAACACTCTACTAATGGAGCCAATATCCCTAGTGCATATTTTCTGTTCACCTACCAGAGATCAGACTGGGGTCCCAGGAAGTGACTACCCAGACAGGAATGTAGGGAAATGCAGAGAGGAGCCCCTGAGCTAGTTGGATGAGTAGGAAAGTTCCAGGTAGCAAAGCTTCAGAGGAGTTACTTGTGATGGGGAAGTGATAGGACATTTCTATGGACCTCCTAGAACTGGATCTGAGCAAACTTCACAGGGGAGAGTCTGAATCAATCTCTACTCAACCAGACAGCTGCCAAAGCTGTTAGGGGTACAGACCTACATGTATCTCATTTGGATGAAATTTTCCCATATAAATTTCTTTTAATCCTGTTTTTAAAATAAGCAAAAAACAAACAAAAAAACAAACAAAAAGAAAAAAAACAAAAACAGCGGGCATGATGGTATACACCTTTAATTCCAGCACTTAGGAGGCAGAGGCAGAAGGATCTCTGTGAGTCAGCCTGGTCTACAGAGTGAGTTCCAGGACAACCAAAGATACACAGAGAAACCCTATCTCAAAATAGAACAACAACAACAAAAAGGCATACAGAGGTCAGATGAGGATAGTTCCTACAGCCAGCAGCTTGCTTCCCATAGTGTTTTCCCCAACTAGGCCACTCAGATGCCAGACCATGCTGAGTGTGGGTTACCCTGCAGCCTGGGGTTGCCAAAGGCTGCAGCGATTCTGGGTTTGCTGGGCAGATTTTGCCATCTATTTCCCAAAGAACGTCATTCCCCATCCCCATCCAGCTGACAGTTAAAGTACTTTGGCTTGCTCTGCATTACTCTGCACTCACACCTATCTGGGTCCAGATCCTTTGTCCTTGCTGCTATTTTTCCTTTTAGGGCACTATAGACATTGATTTTTTTTCCTTTTCAATTTCTTTCTTCTTTTCCTTTTCTTGTTTTTGTTTTTTGAAACATGGTTTCTCTGCAGCTCTGGCTACTACCCTGGAATTTGCTCTGTAAATCAGACTGGCCTTGAACTCACAGAGATCTGCCTGCCTCTGCCTTCCAAGTGCTGGAATTAAAGGTGTGCGCCACCACTTCCCCAGCTTCTTTCTTTTTTCTTTCCTTTCTTTTTTCTTTCTTTCTTTTCTTTTTCTCTTTTGTTTGTTTGTTTGGCTGGTTGGTTGATTTTGTTTTGAGGGTTTTTTGTTTTGTTTTGTTTTGTTTTTGACAGTTTCACTGTGTAGCAGCCCAAGATGGCCTGGGACTTGATATCCTCTTGCCTCAGTCTTCTGAGTACTCGTCTAGGGTTACTACTGGGTCATCCTTCCCAGCTTCAACTTTTATTTCCAATGTTAGAGACAAAAGGCCAAGATGAGACACAAATGAGTGCACCCATGGGAACCCACCGCAGGGCACTGGCGCTTTCTTAAGGTCGCTTTTCAGAGGCTGAAGTGGAAAGCAATACAAGTCTACCTAAACAGAAGGTGGTGGTGCTGACTGATACTGTATGGCATACACCACCCACCATGAGGGCCAGAGAGAAAACGTCAGCACAATAAGCCCCTACACTAGCAGACACTTCTTGTTGACTGGGAACCGTGCCGTCTCTTCTTTCTTAACAACTGTGCCACCCTATGCACAAAGATTGTCTTAGTTGGGCTGGAAGACTTGAGGGTGATGCAGTAGATAAATAAAAGATCCTGCAAGTGATTTAGGTCTGCCTCTGGCGAAGGCTGCCCCACTCACCTCCTAACCTATGAGTCAGGTATTTAATGTGAGTTTTGTCAATTATTTTGCCTGTGGAAACTTTTCTATCAGCTTGACCAAAATACTAATGCACTAATAAAAGTGGGGTGTTTGTGGGCTAGAGATGTATCACTCACGTGATAAAGTGATTGCCTAGCATGTGCAAAGCCCTGGATCTGATCCATAGCACCACATGAACCACATGTGATGGTTCATGCCTGCAATCCCAGCACTGGGGAGGTAGAAGCAGAAGAATCAGAAAGTCAAGGTCATTTTTTACTACAAAATGAGTCATGAGAATGAGAGAGCTCATCTTCAAAATAACTCAATAGAGCCAGGTGATGGTGGTGCATGCCTTTAATCCCAGCACTCAAGAGGCAGAGGCAGGCAGAATTCTGTGAGTTCTAGGTCAGCCTGGTCTACAAAGTGAGTTCCAGAACAGTTCAAGACAGAGAAGCCCTGTCTTGAAAAAACAAAAGCAAAATTTTAAAAAATCAATAAAAATTACATCCTTTGCCAGATATAGCTGATACCAACTGTTCAGTGGGCCCATAACATTTCCATATACTCCCTTAGATATGCTAGGATGAAAGGGTAGGTTACTGAGTCTACTCTGAGAAGAAAAAGGGAGGAGATAGATATATAGATATATATATATGATAAGATAAAAAGTAGATTATTGAGTCTACTTTTAAAAAGCAACTACTAGTTTTAAATGTTTTACAATGGATTGGATTTCTGGATATTGTATACAAATTTTGGGTATTGACACAAATTTAAGATAAATTTTGTTAGAACATACTGTACATACATTTCTACTCTTGTTCAGTGTATTGAACCTATACAGCTCATTTAACAATGTAATACAAATTTCTAGTCCTTGAATATTATTGTTACCAAGTATTTAGGATAATAAAGAAATGCAGGTTAGTAGTTAATCACCTATTATAATTGAACTTGTAGTCATATTAAGTATGTTTTCAAAATCAAAAAAAGATATATTTAAGATAGGTCATCTTCAAACACTTCAGAGATCTACAGAATATGGCATTTAAAATGTTTTAATAACATAGGTGTTTTTTAAATGACAATGAGACATGTCTGCTCCTGGTAGCACCAATCTACTTCAGAGAAGATANTGGAGTTTACTTTCTTTGTGGCAAAAGTAAGCCACTGGGCAAGAAAATGCCCTTTCCTCGACTGCTGACAGTATGCTGTCCTAATTGGACAGGCAGGACACAAAAGAAAGTGACTGCCAAACATTGTCAAGACAAGGAGGGAGAGCCCTTCAGAATATTCTGCTTCATAGGAAAGTCTGTCCGATATGCTAAGGCCAAAGACAGATGCCCCAATGCTGCATTAGAACTTTGGGTGACTGTCCAAGTAGCCAGTTGTTTCTGTAATGTCTCACATTTTTTGGAAGTTGTTTGCTTGCACTTCCTGCTTACTCAGTTAATATTTCCTTCGTGGGTCTTTGAGGGAGTTGAAGACTAGATAGTTATAGTTTCCTTGTTTACCAGATGCAGAAAACAAGTTATGATAGAAAGTTAATTAGGTACAAGACTTTGGACTCACTAATGTAGAATAGATAATGGAATATTTTCTCTCAATTTATCAAATGCAAACAGACTAGACATTGTTGATGTATTTATTGCCTGTATATATTAGTATGTAGTTATTGCACTTATTGTACATAGTTTTTCTTATATGTTATAGCCTTCTTTTTTATTTTAGACAAAAAATGGAAAATATGGCAGTATATTATTTGTATTTTAATAAATAAAACTTGCCTGAAGATCAGAGGGCAAAGCAGCCATACTAGTCAGCCATACAGGCCAGGGAGTGATGACACACACCTCTAATCCCAGGACTCAAGAGGCAGAGGCAGGCAGATCTCTGTGAGTTCGAGGCCAGCCTGCTCTACAGAGTGAGTGCTAGGACAGAGAAATAACATGTTCCAAAAAACAAAAACAAACAAAAAAGAAAGGAAGGAAGGGAGGAAGGAAAGAAAAAGAAAGGAAACAAGCAAGAAAAAAGGAAGAAAGGAAGGAGAGAAGGAGGAAGGAAAGAAGGAGCTGATCCCATATCTGCTAATGGAAAGAGTATGTCTCTCAAAACAATCAATTTACAGGACCTCCTTGCCCCATTTTTTTTTCTGTTCTTTTTTTTGGTGTAGGTCCTAGGCTCAGAAATCTTCCTGTCACAGCCCTGAAGTATCTGGGGCTATAAACAAGTACATATTACCTACAATAATTTTTTTGTTTTTTCAAGATAGGGTTTCTCTGTGTATTTCTAGCTGACCTGGAACTCACTCTGTAGACCAGGCTGGCCTCGAACTCACAGAGATCCACCTGCCTCTGCATCCCTGAGTGCTGGGACTAAAGGTGTGTGCCACCACTGCCCGGCGTTGCCTACAAATCTGACTGCTAAAACAACCTAACCATGAAGGCTGGGAATATATCTCAGTAGTACAGCATTTGCTGAGGTTAATCCCTGGGTTTGATCTACATCACCTGGACTATGGTGGTGTGAATGAGAAATGTCCCCCATAGGCTCAGATGTTTGAAGATTTAATCCCCAGTGACAGCACTGTTTGGATAGGTTTAGGAGATGTGGTCATTTTGGAGGAAGTATTCCCTAGGGGCCACTTTTGAGGTTTCAAAGTCACTGGCATTCCTAGATCTTACTCTGCTTCATGATTTTAAGATGTGAGCCCTCAGCCAGGTGGTGGTGTTGGTCACACCTTCAGTGCCAGCACTCGGGAGACAGTGGTAGGCAGATCTCTGTGAGGACAGCCTGGTCTACAGAGTGAGTTCCAGGAAAGCCAGGGCTACACAGAGAAACCCTGTCTCGAAAAACCAAAAAAAAAGTGAGCCCTCAGCTCCCTGTTCCTGCCACCATGTCCCATCATGGACTTGAACCTGCTGCTGGTAAGCCCAATAAAGTCCTCTATCAGTTGCCTTGGACATAATGTTCTGTCACAGCACTGGAAAAGTAACACACACACAAAACCAACAACAAACCCTTGACTTTGGGCAATCAACTCCCCAGACTTCAGTTCAACCATCCCAGTTTGTTAGGAACTGAGCAGCTCCTGGGGGTTAGTGTGTGTGGGGGGGCGGGGGTTGTTGCTAAAACAAGGACAGTCTCTGGCAAACTAAGACAATTATTTACCCAAGTTTAGGTCTCTATCTATAAAATAAGATTGGACGGGACTGGTTGTAAAAGTCTGCCAAAATCTGTATTCAGAACTGATTCTAGAGACGTTGGGTGTATCCTCACAATGCTTAGCACCTGGCCAGCTGCTGGCAGACTCGGCACCTATTTGCCATCCTTGAACCGATCTTTTAACAAACCAGAATTTTAAGGATCGGGATTCACTGAGGATCAGCTTTAGATCAAGCTCTGCTACACATTCAGACTTTCTTCTGCTCTGGCTAAATGACTTCTCTAGAACTTACAGATGTCTTGTTTCGTACTTGACTGCACATTTGGGTAAAAATATAACCCGGCAACGGATTATATATAATTTAGATTTTTTTTTCTTTAAATGATGTGCTAGATCTACATAAACACTCTCATACTAACACTATGGATTTATGAGCTTGCATTTTGGGAATTACCAATCTGAGACTTACAAGTACTCAAGACAAGTCTGGTGGTGCTTGTCTAAAACCTTCGTCTGTAGACAGATTCTTTAATGCCCACCTGGCTCCAACAGCCACCACCTTCCCACCATGATTCGGCTAGACGTCTACTTCCACCTTTGGGTGCACAGTTCAAATCCCTCCCTGACTGTGTGGAGTATGCAAAGTCCTCAAGGACTTAGGTTTGTTTCCTCGAATTCAAGTGGCTATCTGGGGTTACTCTGAGGGCCTGGCTGGGGAGTCAAGAAGTTCCGGATAGCCCAGAAAGGGCAGAAAAAAGGTCTGCGGGGCCGCTCCTAGTTGCTAAGGGAGGGGCGGATCCCTTCTGGGTGGCTGTTCTCGAGAAGCCCGCGGACAGGCTAGGGGAAGGAG
>LOJH01061362.1:0-11003 GCA_001685095.1 Ellobius talpinus
GCTAATGGGCCAAGTAGTGTTTTAATTAATATAGTTTCTGTGTGATTATTTCAGTTCTGGGTGGCCTGGACAAACAAGCAGCTCCTTCTCCTCCTACCCAACTCACACTGATCAAACTTTGAATTCCCGGTTTCTCTGTGTAGAAAAATAGTATCATTTTCCCATTATCTATCTATATATCATCATAGATGATCACAATCTAACATTTAAGAAGCATATTTAAAATCATCAAAGAAATGATAATCTCTCTTCATCTCAGTATCTCAGTCTCTGTTTCCCTTTCCATCTCCCTTCTCCCTCTTCCTCTCTCTCCGATTCTGTTTCTGTCTTTCTCTGTGTCCCCACTCTCTCTTTTGGTGTGTGTTTGTGTGTGTGTGTGTGTGTGTGTGTGTGCATTAATTCATGTGTATGCATGTGGATGTCAGAGGTGCCAGGTATCTTCCTGGTTTTTATTTTTTTCACCTTATCTTTTGAGACAGAGTCTCTCAGAACCATAAGCTAACTGATCATCTAAACCCACTGACTCATGAACTCTGGGATTTTCCCTCCTGCACCTGTGGGTTGCAGAGGATCTCCAGCAGACCAGGCTCTTCACATTGGTGATGGGGATTCAGACTGAGGTTTCCATGTTGATGCAGCAGTAATCTACCCACTGAACTGTCCCCCATGTCCTAGACCTGCATTTATAAACACAAACTGCAATTTAGTGCTTAGCTGCCTTGGCATCAGAATGATGAGACTCTCTTCCTGTGTCTCTTGCTCTAGATTCCCTGTAAAAGAAGAAAATGGTTGCTAGAAGCATTTCAAACCTTATCATTGTAAGAGTGATGATTTGCTGAGTTCTATTTGTGTTTGATGTTGTGTAAAAGGCTGAGAAAACATTTTCTGAAGGAAGATCAGTGACATGAATTTTCAAGCCTTCAGTAATCTCTTTCAATTTTATATTTTTCTATACTTCTTAGGTGCTTTATCTCAATAACATGAATGACACAATAAGGGAGGAATAAGTTGTTCTGTCAAGAAAGCCTACACACAAAGGATGGCAGTCAATTGTGCTGTCTTAAAATTGAGTCCATTATTGCCAGTTGACTTTCACTGTGGAAGCCTGTATATTTTCCACCAGGTATCACTTTGCAGATTTCCAATTATAGTACAAGAGCTTTGACACTCCAGGTTGAAGAGAAATTGGCCTAACCACATGAGGGCCCAGCTGAAAGATGATCAGGTTTGTACGTTTTGTTCATTTCTAATGCACATCAGGGCAGGAGACTGTCAAACACTATGATATGCTCAATTAGAAACTGAAGAGAGAGCAAATGCTTATAGTTTTCCATAATCTCTCATAAATGGGAAGGGAAGCATATGTGAGCCTCTTTAATCAAAGAAAAGGCTGTTGTTTCAATGACTCTGTTGTGATTCTTAGCCCAGAAGGACTACAGCCAATAGCAAAGTGACTACTGCTATTTTAGTCATAAAATACCTATGAGAACTCCAGATGTTGCCTGTGAGGCCAGTTGTTAATGGGTCAAGTGAGGATTCATTCCACACCCATTTTGTACTTTGGTCCTGAAATGTGACCTAGTCTGTAGCCTAGATCCCACCCACATGCCAGTATGCACCTGCAAAAGTCTTCAATTTGGGAACATTTAAATCACAAACAGACATCCCGATTCAGCCTTTTATATTAAAAATTCCACAGTAAGGAAAAACTCTAAAAACTTGGAGCTCTAATTCCTTAATGAATTATATTCCTTGAGAGGGCTGTACAGCAGACATAACTGGATTTCCTGTTCCAAGGGCTGGAGAGCACATTGGAACGTGGACCAACTCCATTTCTTGGATAGTGTTTCAGTCACAGTGTATAATAAAGCAAAACGTTATCAAGATATGTTTTAATTGAGGAAATTGGGAATTCTAAACTATTAATAAAATGTTGTTGACATTTAAACTCAGGACAAAAATGTACTTGGGTTTTTACAAATGAGCTACAGTCTTTAGAGATAGGTTCAATATGAGTAAGCAGGCACTGATGCAAGCATGTTTTTGCATGCACTCTGAAGGATTTTTCTTCTCATCTACAGAGACATGAATCTGTGCCCACTGCTGCCTATTTACCCAGTCTCATTTTAGACTCCCAGTGAAGCAGAAACTCGCTGAATTGGCCTGTAGTCACCAGCACTCTTGCTCTTTTCACCTGCAGTCATAAATCTTTTCTTTATATCCTCTGGGATGTAGGGAGTTCCTCTGAAACATGGGCCCACTTCACCTGAGCCTCTCATGAGCCCCATTTATGGTTTTCGTTGAAAAAAATCTCTGATACAAATATTTTTTTTGTTGCCAGTTTTAGGTTTCATTTAAAAAACACAGAGACACAAGTGAAATGTCCCCAGTCTCACATTAGTAGCAATTTAGAAGACAGAAATGGCATCAATTTGGACAGAAAGACTTATTCTGAGAATGACACATTAGATGACCCAATCTCCCTAGCCTCGTGATATCTCTGAGGAGGCCAGATGAAGTTTATGTTAGAAGTTGAAAGTCCATGTTAACAGATAGCAATCAGTTATGTGATGATCATTTCCATCCCAGGACATGCTATTAGATCTTAGGTTTCAACTCCGCCTCCACACCAAACAGTCTACGTTATTCTAACTTCTATTGTAAGAAAACTGGTTCAAGAGTGCCATGACTCAGAAATCATTGATAGCCACAGGCATGAAGGTTGGGACCTGGCAACCGGCTTTCCAGTAGAGGGCCCCAAATGCAAGTATTACTTAAGAAATATATATTTATATCTGATGCCAACAGAGGTACTGTCATTGTTCCTCCTTTAGACTCCTGCTTCCCATGTCCTTCTGCCACAAACTGGTATTACCTATAGGTAAAACATGATACCAGAGCTTTGAAAAGCCACACTTTTCTTTATTCCTCTAGGTTGGAAGTTCAAAACCCTTGAAATTTCTAGGATATAAACAATGCCCTCTTCTTTAGTCTGGTTTGTATTCATGATGTGATTTATAGCTGTAAATTAACCATGGGTAATATTATATGACTGCAATATTAAACTATTTTTAAATGTAAATATATGCATCCTCTGTTTCAAGCTAATGAGGGGAAACTTGAAGAAAGATAAATAAATAGATAAATAATTAAATAAAATTCTAGGACTGGTTACATGACTTGGGAAGGCAAAACGCTTGCTATTAATACTAATGTCCTGAGATGAATCTCTAAGACACACATGGTGGAAGGCCAGACCATGATCCCTCATGCTGTCCTCTGTCTCCCACATTCACTCTATGACAGAAAGTGCAAGCCTCCTTATAAACAAATAGATTACATTTTTAATTAGTGAGAAAAGAAGCAAAAAATAAAAGGCATTAGTGAGTTTACAGGCCTTGAAGAAACCTAAGCCTTCAGTATAAGAGGTGAATCATAGGGTAACAGTCATGACAAATGTTCTTTTAAAAATAAAGAAGCTGACAGCTCTACTCAGTGAATAAAACTTTGTGCTTGGAAAAGCTGAACCTCAACCCTTCAGAGACTAGTGTATGTGTGAATCCATGCCAGGAGGCAAGAAGAGAAAAAGACTAAAACGCCTAGCTCCTGCAGTGTGACACTTGCATCCTGAAGGAACAAAGTCCCTCATAACATAACATTAACCAGCTAGATCCTCCAAAGAGTTCAATAATCAAGCAATAATTAGACAAGTGCTCTGTTCGCTAGAAAATACTGCACAGAAAAAAAAAATCAAAAGCAACCCAACTATGTATTTGTGAGAAATTACAGTCATAGAGTTTGATGAAGGAATAGGTGTGCTTGCACTTCAAAAGCTTTGTTTTTCCATCTCAGTTAAGGTTGCTGAACAGAGAGAGGTAGTACCAGTGATTCACTTAAGAGAAGGGAAACAGAGCAAGTAAAGAAACCAAGCAAACAATTCAACCAAGTGTGTTTTGCCAAAGTAGGCAATATCTGAACACTTTCAGTTGAGCCTTGGAGTTAACTAGAACTCGGGAATTTTATTTAATTAAAAGTTTGTTATCCAGACTTCCTTATTTTAAAATAAAAGAAGGTATACCCTGAGGCTAGCATAGAGACCATTCAGCAGTTAAGAAATTTGCTGCTCTTCTAAAGGAGCAAAATCTAAGTATGAATTCCAACAACCCTCTCATTTGCTTCACAACTGCCTGTAATCTAAGAGGGTCTACACTCTATTACCCCACCCCACCACCACCCACTTTATAAAAGTAGTAGAGGTTTTATTTAGAAAAAGAATGAAATGTACTTTGTTTAATAGAAATATAACAAGAAACCAAATGAACAAACTTTGTTAGGAAGAAAATATGTGTATTTTTAGCAAACAGAGATTTCACAAGCACTTTCATAGGTTCTGTGAGCTTTTTTAGAAAAAACAGGAGGCCACTGTGACTGAACAAAGGGCATAATAGAATGGAATACTGAAAGTGATCTTGTGAATGGACACCCATGAAAGCATTTGGTATTATGGTAAGCAGTTTGAGGCGTGCTTTCAGTCACAAGATGTAATGAAGCTCCTGTCTTCATGCTTGATGTTTGTTGTTGAGAACTTTAAAATCTTATTTCTGCTTCTTTCTTTTCAGCTGCATATCTAAGTGAGCTAAGAAAAAATACCCTCTGCTTCCTTCTATGGTGTCAGGAAGAAAATCAAACTGTACATGTCTAATTGCAAAGGCATACACACCAGTCCAACTCTGTGGGCTAGTATAACCACAGAACAACCCCGTGACAGGCATTTGGTTTTATTTTCCAAATATGGTACCATTTTTTCAAGAACAGTGTGTGTAAAAAAAAGATATTATCAAAAATTTTTGAGTGTTTCTGGTGGGGGAACGGCAACATTGTGTTAACACTTTCAACATCTAAGCCAAACTTTGAGTGGGCACGATAGCATTTTTAGTGTTCCAGGAGGAATAGAAATTATTTTATACACATGATTTTATAAGTCATGTGTTTTGCTCTACAAAATGGAATTAAAAAGACTGGAAAGTATTGGGACAACTGTAATAAGATAAGCCTATTTTTCTCATTTTCCACTCTTAGCAAAAGTCATCCCGAATTAAGACAGTCTAAGTTGTACAATACATTAATTGTTCAGCCTAATTTCTTCATGTTGTTCTGTGCAGAAGAGCCTTCTTTAGCTCTGTGCACTTGAGAAGTACCAGGAATAATGTTAGAAAGTTATTAGGGACAGATGATGACAGTGTGTTTATCTTTTATGCGAGAAGCAATGATGAGAATTTGTGTGCATAGAGTTCATAAAAAAGAGATATCAAAAAGCTGGTAAGATTGGGGGGATGAAAAGTAGAAAGATAGAGTTCCAATTACTGTACTACAGAGAAAGTCAAAAGTTTGACTTCAGTAAGAAAAAATGAAAAAAAAACATGTTGGGAATATTATGTGTCTTTATCCAAAGTATTTTAAACACCGTCAACAAGAGTGGCTTCATTCTGCTACAACTGCTTCTTATAGTTTAGAATTAAATTATCCTTGAGCTACAGCATATTCATCTATAAATTAACTCTCATACATTTAGTGAGGTGTTTGTTATTTTTTAGTCTAAAGCTTTTTATTCCATACCTTTAATAACTTCTCCATTAAAGATATATTTTCTGTATATACTTTATTTATGTAAACTCATAACCATTGAAACATTTTTATGATGGCAGTTTTATGATCTTTGACAGTTAGTCCCAATATATGATTCATCTTACTGTTGGCGTCTCTTGATATCTTTGCTTTTCATTTTGAGATTTTCCAGGTTCTTTGCATGAGTATATTCACAATTATATTCTTATAATTTTTAGGCTCTTTATCCCACTTAACCTGCGGGGTTTTTTTTGTTTGTTTGTTTTTGTTGTTGTTGTTGTTGTTTTTGGAAAATCTTCCTCCCTGAGCAGTACTCAAGGGCCGGGTAAGAGAAGGTGCTTGTCTGCACTGGGATCCGCACACACACACTAGAAAGTGTGGAACACTGACTCACTGTTTTTCCTGCAGAAAGGTCTGGTGAAAGTTCACCTTCTACTCAGCCCTATTGACACTTTCTCAGAGAAGGGAATACCAATTTGTATATCCTGATGCCATCAGGGGCCAGTAGAAACTTTCCCTCACACCTTGTCCCCTCTCACCAGCTAGATAACAGGAGTCAGTTCCCAGGCTCTGTTGCTGTTGGATGTGAGTTCACATTTGACACATTACTGGGTCTCCTTTGTACAGAAAGAGGGTAGAGGAAGAGTGAAGTGTCAAGTGTGATCACCTTTTAAGACTTTATTCACCTTATTGATATTGGCTTTTGATCGAAGCCCCGCTCTTTACACAGCCAAGGTACAAATAGAGAAGAAGAAAGGAGAATGCGTTCTAGTCCTCTCCACAATACCTAATTCAGCTTTGGTTAGGTGTCAGAGGGCAATTCCCCATTGCACTCAGTGGTTTGTTTTGGTTTTGATTAGACATTTAATTTACATTTATATTTCATGTTCTTTTCTACATATTTGCATTCATTTATATATAGTTGCAATAATAGTATAGATTTGACCCATTTTTATGTTTATAATTACATTTCAATGT
Source organism: Ellobius talpinus (assembly GCA_001685095.1). Classification (NCBI taxonomy): domain Eukaryota; kingdom Metazoa; phylum Chordata; class Mammalia; order Rodentia; family Cricetidae; genus Ellobius; species Ellobius talpinus. The sequence continues at coordinate 6,604 of LOJH01061362.1, forward strand.
TTCTAACATCCATGATCATAATCCCATTTCACCATTACACAGAATGTTCTACTATGTATGCATTAAAATAATGCACTTATATTTTTAAAGACTATTATGATATTTGGAAAATCTTGCAGTACAGTTTTTTTATTAGCTATAAAGCCAACTGTCTACCACAGTGATAGACAGTTCTTTAAAATACTCATTAATAATTTAAATAAACATGTATATAAATGCTTGCCTGTATGTATGCTAGGGCAAGGACATCATGTGTGAAGAGTGTTTAAGGAAGCCAGAATGGTGCTAGATTCTATAGCACTATAGTTGCATGTGCTTTTGAGCAGTCATTGGGTCTTAGAAAGACCCCAAATCCTCTGAAAGAAGAGTAAGAGCTCTTAACTGCTGAACCACCTCTGCATCTTGAATTTCATTTTGTTAAGATGATTGTATTTGTTCCCAAAGCAAGTGTAACATGTAACAGGAGACTGAACAACTTTCAACCCCATACATGTACAATTTAATAGGTCCATAGTATGAAACTACTGGTGGGGTGGATGAGCATAGGAAGTATTTAAGGTTTAAGGCATTCCCTATACTTCTGGGGTCCCCAGTTTAAACTGGGACCCAGCACCCACTTCAGGTAACTCACAACCTACAGCTCTTGCGATCTGATATTTTTCCTGGCTGCTGTAGAGACCAGTACATATATACAACAACACAAAGAAGTGTGCACATTTGGTGCTGGGCTACCATCCAGCTGCTGTTACAGGTGTGTTATTTTTCTGGAGGTTAAAAGGCAACATTCATTATTTGCTTTTTCTATCATTTAGAGGCTAAGACAGTCTTTAACTCATGGTTACCCTCAAAGTAATAAGTGCCAAGGACTCCTTCCCTTGTTTTACTCTTAGATTGACTCTTTCCTTCCACCCTCCATATATAAAACAGTGTGCTCATATTATATCTAATGAGATGATGATCCAAATGCACAGACTTCTGGTGATTCTACTTTCAGTCAGTCTCTTTTGCTGTGTAACCTAATGCATTCACAAATACTATGGATGAGACGTGGGTCATCTTCAGAGACTATGACATAATAGAGCCATAGTTAAGAGGCCTGTTTGTACCCATTAGCATTTGATTTGTTTCAATTTTCTTTAAGCCATTATCATCATTGTTGACAAGAAATATACTGACATTTATACAGACATATTATGATTTCATCACCAATTACAGCAGAAGGCTATGAAATTATGATTGATTCTGAATAAATGTGACTTTTAGAGTATAGAGGAGATGTTAGATTATCATTAAACTGAGGAAAGAGTGAGACATTACAATTCAAAGTTCTATATCCTTTGGTATATTTCTAATTTAGAAAATTTCCAGGAACTTAGCATCAACTTCAATAGTATTTACCCCATTCTCTAAAATTAAGTAGGTGGGAGAAATTAGAATGAGAATGGTAAGCACTAAGTTTTAGAAAAAAAACTAAGCCTGTTGGCACACATTCCAGAAGGCAGAGGCAGGGAGATCAAGATATTTCACATCATCCTGGTCTTTGTAGCAAGACCATGTCTCATAAACACGGCAAAATTGAAAAATAAATAAGTCATCTGGAACAACTTTTCTACCTTATAACGGTGATTAAATCAAAGCGCAGAAAACTGGTCAAGTTCCTATCAAGAGAACTATAGCTATAAATTAAAGAAACTTAGAAATGTTTATTTTAATTTTTTGTGTAATCAGATTCAGGCTTTGCCTATGGCACTGTTAAAATCTGAATGGCATTTAAACTCCTAAAGACTAGTATTATGATATGTAGGATTGTTGAAGTGATTCTGTTTGTGAAGTATTAAATATCTAAATGAATGAAGGACCTATGTTTCATATGCTTCCAGAAGACTGGTCTACCTGGTCAGAAATGCTGAAACATGCTGCCTCTAAATGAAACCTAGGCAAGAAAATATCAATAGGAAGAAAAAATTTCCCATGGTTACTAGTTAATTAGTACTGCTTTACACCAGATAATCTTAATTACTGTGTAACATCTCTAAAACATTATGTTAATTTATTTTGAGATTTATTGTGTGTGTGTGTGTTTATGTGCATATTTCATGTAGGGGCAAATGGAAGGCAGAGGAGGGAGGGTATCAAACCCCTAAAGGAGAAGTTATATGTGGTTGTGAGCAACCAGATATGGGGGCTGGTAAGAGAATTCACATTTGCTCTAAGAGAAGTTCTGATCTGAACCTCTGAGGTATCTCTCCAAACCCTTATTTGTTTTAAAGTGTGTGTGTGTGTGTGCACGTGTTTGTATGCACATGTGTATGTTGTGTGTGTGTGTCTCAGTGTGTGTGAATGTGTGTTCACAGAGGTATCATGGAATGTTTCTGGAGGTCAGATGACAACCTGTGGTCTTTAGCTTCTCTTTTTGTACACTGTGTCTTCTTGGAGTTAAATTCAGGTCATCTGATTTGTTGGCAAATGACTTTACCCTATGAGCCATCTTGCCTGCCCTTAATGACCTATAAAGGGTGAACTGGGTTCACAGGGAAAATTTGGGTAGGAGAAATCTCAAAACAATTTAAAAGCATTATTCTTTTAAATGTTACGTTAAATCCTTCAAAAATAAATATCTGTTTAGGAAAAGATTCCTTAAAAGAAATTGAGATGACAGAATTGCATTATCTTTATAACATTAAGGCATCAATGAAATTTCTACCTTTAAAGAAAATAGAGTTAACAGGAATTTTATTATTGTATAGATTATCAGTTTCTCCAAGACATTTTCACTTAAGTTACAGAAAGCTTCTGTGAAAATGTTTACTCATCACTTTTAGACAGGTATTATTATGATCTAATAACATTATTGCCAAAATGCCTTTTGTTTTCTAAAAACTAAAACTAAAGCACTTACTGTCATTTGCACAGTTTAGTATCTCAGGTATTCCAGTCCATTTAGTGATGAAATGTCGTAGTTTTCCTTTGTGCTTTCGTGCACCAGATGTTGGCTCTTAAATGCTGCATTGGTGTATTTTACTGCCATTAGGTCATAGTTGTCATTAGCTACGAAATACTGGAGAAAAAGTGAAACTTATCAAGGGAAAACTTATGAAAAAGAAGTTACTGAAAAATCTGTCAAAATATTCAGGTTTGTTCAGGTACTAGTTCCTAAGAAAACAGACTCCAGGCTCAGGAAGTTGGGACAGAGAAACAGTTTATGACCAGTATGAACATTGCAAAGAGAAGCAAAATGTCACAGTTGTTTCCCAGTTTGTGTCTGAAAATGTGGAAAGATGAATGATTTATATATTTTCATTTTTATGATGGGGAGAGTCAAGTCAATTGTGCTGTGAGTAAGTAGTCACAGGATGCTGCAACATATGTTGAAAAGCTCAGTGGCCTGGATGTTGAATCTGGCTGCTTCGTTTGACTTTTACAGCTGCGAGATTTCACATCCAGTCCATACATCCTCATCAACGAATTTAATTTCTACTTTTGTAGAGAGAAAATGGACGTATGAAAAATACTGCCTACTTAAATATTAAGCAGGAATATAGCGATTTCCATATAGAGAAAATATAATCTGAAGCATGTTTTTATCATATGATTTTTTAATTTTTATTTATTTATTTGTTTGCTTGTTTGCTTGCTTGCTTGTTTTACATCCCATCCACAGTTTCCCTTCCCTCCTCTCCTCCTGTTACCTCACTCCATCTCCCTTCTACCCCCCTTCCCATCAACTGCTCCATCTCCATTCAGAAGGGCTAAGACCTCCCATTGGAGTCAACAAAGTATAGCATATCCAATTGAGGCAGGACAAAGTTCCTCCCCCCTGCACCAAGGCTAGAAAAAGGCATCCCACCATAAGGAATAGGTTCCAAAGTGCTAGCTCATGTATGAGAAACAGGATATGGTCCCACAGCCAGAGTCCCCACAAAAGACATAGATACATAACTGTCACTCACGTGAAGAGGGCCTAGATTGGTCACATGCCTGCTCCCTAGCTGTCAGTCCAGAGTCCATGAGTTCCCACAAGCTCAAGTCAGGGTTTTCCCATCATGCCCTTGAACCTCTTACTCTTAACAATTCCTCCTCCTTTTCTTCAACTGGACTCTGGGAGCTTGACCCAGTGCTTCGCTGTGGATCTCTGTATCTGGATGAAGGCTCTATGATGACAATTAGGGTAGTGACAAGTGTGATTACAGAGGAAGGCCACATCAGACATCCTCTCCACTAATGCTAGGGGATCCTGGGAGTTTACCTAACACCAGGTTTCTCCCTACCTGTTAATGGCCCCTTCTACTAAGATATTTCTTTCATTACTCTCCCTGTCTGTCCCAACCCCAACTTAACCACCCTGATCCCTTGATGGAGGAGGGTCATCTGTCTTATGTGTTACTTTCATTGGTTAATAA
>LOJH01061365.1:0-11002 GCA_001685095.1 Ellobius talpinus
GCAGGATAAATCTGTCGCTTTGGTGGCTGGCTCTGCCCCATTCCTTAATCTTCTGAGTATCTAGCTTCACTATGGAGGTACTGGTGGGAGCCACATTATTGTCACAATTCTATGGAGCTTTTAGGTTCATGTCACCACTAAGAAGCTTGACACCGGCTGCTCACAAACACCATTTAAGTCTTTGATAGCAGAACCCTTTAAAGGAACTGCACATTTTTTGCCACTAATGCTGAGTCATGAAGCCTCTCATGAAGGAGCTGTGCCTTTGCTTGCCTCTAGCAAACAGAGACTACTGGAAAAAAGATGGTTACCAAGAAGCTGTGCTTAGCTCTGTTCTTGTCAGTCTAGAATACTTTTTAAAAAGATTTTCAGGCTTTATGTGGAAATTCTTACCATACATTGGGTGCCATTTAGAGATGGAAGTTTCTTTCCCACCCAGTCTCACAACCATTCAGTCCCAAAGAAACACTCATATTAACTATAAACTGCTTGGCCTATTAGCTCAGGATTATTATTAACTAGCTCTTACAATTTAAATTAACCCATAATTCTTGTCTATGTTTAGCCACAAGGCTTGGTACCTTTTCTCAGTAAGGCATTCTCATCTTGCTTCCTCTGTGTCTGGATGACGACTGCAGACTGAGAATTTCCTCTTCCCAGAATTCTCCTGTTCTGGTTGCCCCACCTATACTTTCTGCCAGACTACTGGCGAATTAGCTTTTTATGAAACTAATACAAGCAAAAAATCTTTACAGTGTACAAGAACATAATCCCACATCATTATTCAAAAATTTTAAAAGTGACCTACAAACAGATCTCCCTGCCACCGCCATACGCATACCAAAACATAAAAATCTAAGAATCAGGAAATAATTTCCCCATTTTGTCCCTGTAGATTTCTAACTCCTGATTCTTTGAATAAAAGTGTATTTTTGGTTTCAGCACAACTATATTAAGGACCCCAATGCCTCAGACCAATGTGAGTGACAAAGTTTCCCCTAGGTAAGGGTCAGAGAGATGGCAACGCCTTCCTCTGGTCTGAGTGCTGAGGAACCACTTTTGACTAAAACCAGAAACTATCAACCACGGTTTCATCCTCCCAGATATTTTCAACCTGAGACTGTTCCCTTTCATAGACTCCCCCGAGACAAGTTAACCCCTACCCCTTGTGTTATAAGCAATAAATGCAATAAGTTTCCCAGTTGCAGAATATGTACCTTCCACCACAAAGAGTATATTTCATCCCATTCCAGCCCACACCCTTTGTGTGTGTGTGTGTGTGTGTGTGTGTGTGTGTTTATCTGTCATTTATTTATTCTCACATTTCCCTAGTCAGGTTTCCAGAACCAAGCCATGCAGGATGTGGCAGGGAATGTATTTTCAGTATAATATCTATCATAATACATTCAGTAATCACAGTACCACATGTACCAAGAATTTATTTCTTCTTTGGATAACTAAAAGCTTACCAATGGATTAATATACCATAGGTTGTTTATCCAGCTATACATTGTGAAACTCTGTGTTGGTTCTACCTTCTAGTTACTGGAAATAACTGTTAAGAACATGTATATGCATGTTCTTACTGAAGTCTATTTTCTGTTCTTTTGAGTATATACCTCAGAGCAGAAATAGTGGGACATATGGTAATTTTAAGTTTATCGTTTATTTGTTTGCAGTGTTATAGACTGAATTCATTGTTTGTCCAGAATTCTACCAGTGAAGTAAATCCCAGCCCTATATTTAAATTTTGAAGAGCTGTAAAACTATTTTTCCAAAGTAGATGCATCATTGAGCCTTCTCACAAGCAATATATGGGATTTGAGTTTGTCCACATATTTGCCAATTCTTTTTCAGTGTAGGCATACTAGTAGGTTTGAAATAGCATGTCATTATAAAAATGATTCATATTTCCATAATCAATGATATTGGATATTTCATGCGGCTTCTGAAAATTTCTTTATCTCCTTTGGCATAACCATTAAAACTACTTTTCCACTTTTAAAACCTGTAATTATCTTTTAATTACAAAATTTAGAAATATTTTCTCACATCCTATACAGTTTTTATCCTTAATTATAATAATGTACAAAAGGTTAATTTTTCTTATAAACTCAGAATATGTGTGTGTTCATGTGTGCACACACATGTGCACAGATTATAAGACACCTTGTGAGTGGGGATTTAGTCCTTTCATCATGTGATATCCTCACTGTCTAGTTTCCAGGTATTGAAGTCAAAATACCAGGCTTGTCAGCAAAGTATCTTTACCTGTTGAGCTATCTCACAGACATACACAAAAGGTTTTAATGTTGATATAACAAATATTTTAAATATACCTAAATGAAAATGTAGTGATGAAAAGAGAAAAGGAGACTGATATAGGAGTTTATGGAGAAAGAGAAAGGCAACCCACATAAATAATTCACACAAAATAAGAATAAGGAGTGAGTAGAAGGGAATATGCAGAGTAAGATAAACAAAGGAGTAACATTAACACAGAGAAGGTATGCCTATTCCTATAACCCACTGAATTAAATCTGAAGAAAAATGAGAGCAGTTTTGTTGCTTCAAAGTTGTAGATACACTACACTCAGATGATATAAATCCTGCTATTTCTGTGTTCTTCATCATTTTCCTTGGTTCCTATATCATTCATCTTCTCAAGTTCTCAGTCATTCCACTGCCTCAAAGGTTTGGCTGTGGAAGGAGAAAATTGTTATTGTATCTTGTAGTTAATTATATTAAACACCTATAGATCAAACCTTAATGATCTCTATTATAAGTCTGATAAAATAGATTAATTTTATTTCTCTGTTGTCTCTAGTTATCTTTCTCACTTATGGGCTAATAGTCTTTGTACAAAATAGTAATTGTACAAAATTTTCACTTTATTACAGAGATGGACCCTGGGAAAATACGATCAAGCAAAGTGACATTCACAAGCATTGAGGGGAAAGGTGGCTGAGCTGTTCTGTATAAAAAGGGATGAAAGTGTGAGTACGACAGAAGTATACAAGGCCAAGGTTACCCAACAACAGCCAAGTAGAAACAGACCAAAGTATAATTGTATAATGATGGAAACACTAACTGATAAAATGACATAGGGATGTTAAAAGTGAATTAAGAATTTACAGACAAGGAATCAAAAGTTGAAAAATGTAGTGACTTCATAAACATCAGAAAGCCAGCAAGAATGGCAAAAACACTAATATCTGTCATTCTTCATCAGGTACTATTTTTGCCTGTTCTCTAAGAATTAGGAGACTTTGTATACCTTGACCCTCAAGGGACAATGGAATGAAATCATCAGAATACTGTGGCCCAAATGGTGAAGAGGGGGGCCAAGTGATTATAAAGAAGCAAAACAATATCACTGTTTGCCTTACTAACAAGTCAAAGCCAGAAAAACTACAACAGAGCCTTGTGCAATGTCAGTGAAAAGTCTTATCAAAGATATGAGTAAAAAATTACTTTATAGGAAAACACAACATAACATTTGCAGTCCAGAGTAAAGTTACTTCAAACTAAAATAATTCTTCTATAAATGACTCACATTGTGTAAGGAGAGAATAGCCACCCAAAAATTGTCATCTAATTGATATGAGCATGCCCTGACAAGTGTGTGACTGCTTCACCAACAAATAAATGTAATATAAAATAACAAACAATAACTCCTCTAAGTGTATACAAATATTTAAGAAATGTCACTAGCACACTAACAACCTTTTTAATAAGGAAGATTATAATCATGTTTCAATTGCAAATAACTTCATTTGTGACTTACAAGGCTTTAATAAGTAAGATATATCTAATGAGCAATTGAAAAATCACCACAGAATACTTAACATATTACCAACCTGTATAAAATATTTAGAGCCATGTTCTTTTACTAAATTATAAGGGGCAAGGAAACACCATCTGCCTGTACATTAATTAGTCCTTTTATAGTCTTGTTTATATAATGCCCACTGATGGAACTCTTTCATGCTAGATTTTTTTGGTCAATAGATGTAAAAGGTGGTTAATTTAAAAACTATCCCCCATCAAGACTTAATGCATTTAATTAGTTGATTGTTGGTGTCAAGAAACCTTTTATTTTTGATGAATTACCCCAAAGAGTAGGCTAACAATCCCAATTTGCTGACTAATTGAATTTTGATATATTCTCTAGGGCTATTTTCCTTCAGACTAATTGAATTCACAAGCATTTAAATCTGACATGTTCAGTAATATCTGCCAAAGATAAGCTGTTAAGTTATAAAAGCATAACTAGTATACCATGCCCTGGGGAAAGAGACATTTGAAGACTCATATCCAAGGGAATGAAGTAGTTAAGAGAATCTGTTTTGTCATATATTAAAATGTCCAGTAGTAGATCTGACAACTTGTCATCAGAGGTAGTAAATCATTTGCCATAAAAGAAATAGAAAATAATCTAAATTGGCATGTATGCAGCTTTCTTCATTCATAATGTCATATTGCACTAATCATATGGGAGCCTACCTTAGAGCAAAGGTAGGTGTACTTTCTATTGCTAGCCGAAATAGGGATAGATCAATCAGCACATAGATTCTATTACTACCTAAACTAAAAGGTACAATCCTTCATAATCTGCATAAACTTCCAGGAGTGTGTGTCCATTACCTTCACTAAAAAGCTAAGACTCACAGCAGAATAATAAAAGCAAGCTTCATTAATTAAGAGCTCAAGAATGGGGATTTGTAATAAGTCAACTTCAGCAGCTTTGATATCTGGAAATTAGTTTGTTCAGCAAATGAACAACCAAACACAATTGAAAGAGTTGTTGGAGGACTTAAGGGAACAAATTATTTTTCAAGAACCTGGGAAGTATTATTTACATGCAAGTAATTACTTTGTGGAAAGAGCTGTGGTACCTATGTATGAATCAAAAGGCTTACCTTGCAGTAGTACAGACCATTTTCTTAATTTGAAGTTTGGTATTGTCAGTAAAACCAACATAGTAATAGTTACAACATTGTAGGCAGCCTCAGTGAGATGTTATGCATGAGGCATCAATAACTGTGAGGAACTAAATAAACAGTGCATTTTACATAGATGAAATAATAAAATACAAACAATAGCAACAACAACAGCAAACCCTCTCCTTTTACTTGCAAATTTATCTAGTGCTTTGATTTTAGGAAATGTGATTAAAGTGCATCATTTTTGATTCCTGATCCGCAGCTTGATTCTGACTCAGTCTTCTAAATTATTTCTGGAGGTCTACTTGTGTATTTAGGGTAAAATCATGTGATGATACATAGTAAGGGACACTGTGGACATATGAGTAGAAAAAGACCTCAAGGCCATTCAACTGTTTATGTATTCAAAGTCTAGAGCTAGAAAAGTTAGTGGTAACAAAAGTATACTCACTGAGGTCTACTTATCTTGATTATTAACCTGACTGCAGACATAGCAACAATAGGGTATTAGTCAATCATACTTATAGGTGTATCTGTGAAGGCACTTCCAGAAATGAAGATTTGCTAAGTAGTGTTGGGGGCTGGTGTTACCCTAAATGTGGGTGACATACTCTCGTAGGCTGAAAGTCTACACACAAAAAAAAATAGGTGAAGAAAGTAGAAGCACAGGAACACAAGCGTGTGTTTCTGTGCTTCCTGGCTGCCCCAAGGTGAGCAGCTCTCCTCCACCATGCCCCTTCCTCTATTTCTGCCTAGTCACTGGCTAGAGCAAGAAAGCCAACTAGCCATGAATGGAAGGTTCCAACAGTATTGACTACAATTAGTGTTTCCTCCTTTTACCTCATTTCTCTCAGTTATACAATAGTTGTGTGATAAAAAATAAAACTGCTATCTTTGGCCAGCTAATAGGAAAACAGATGCAGGAAGAGGGAAACCTTAAAAGGCCTGGCTTTATAGACATACTGTATGATACAGTATTAAACAATCTACTGAATTTAGCCAGCTGTATTAGCTAAAACAAGTCACTTGCCCTAAGTCTCAGCTTAATCATGCATAAAATAGAAAAGAAAAGTGACTGTCTCAAGTGTAGTTATCCCAATTAACTAAGAGACTGAAAATAATTCCTGACTCATCCCCTTGTTGTCCACCTTCCCTATTACAGGGGTCATCTCCCACCAAGATTCTTCCAGCTCTGCTGACTGTGGACAAAGTACAAAATACAGGACCTGCACTACTCGAGTAGCAAAGCAAGTCCAGAGCTACTTAGAGTATAATGGGTTTCAAATATCCTGGCACCTTTCAAGGGTAGTTTTCTTCAAACCCAGGGCTATCTTATCATAGTTTAATAGAAGAGTCAGACAATTAACTATTAGATGAAACATTTGTTATGCAAATTGTAAATCCAAAAGAGAGTAGAAATGGGAATTACATTGTTACTTCATTAAGTTATAATTAGAGAATTAACATTTCAACACATCTCTTAATTGTATTAAAGTATGTTGTTTTTAAATAATCTAATTTCATTAAATTACCTGTGCATCTATATCCAGATATAGATCTGTTTGTATAATCTTGCTCCAAAGTTTCTACTTCTAATTAAAAAAAATAGATTTGGTGTTTTCTGGGATTATATTCTGCATAAACTTCGGGGCATTAGTACAAAGCGCAATTTCCTTAGAATACGAGAGAACTTAAAAAAATCATTTTCAGTATATTTAAGAGATTCAAAATAAGAAAGCATTTTCCTCTATGTTCAGTTGTTCATTCATAAAATTGCTACATCAGCCTCAATATTGTTTCTGTGGAGGCACTGATTTCTCTAACTGCCCTGGTCCTGACCATTCCACCTTAGTTTCTCTTACTGTGGTAAACACCACCATGAGGAAGAACTTGGAGACGAAATGGTTTGTTTCAGATTACAGCTGTAGTCCATCAGAAATGGAAGCCAGGGCAGGAACTCAAGATAGAAATACGGAGGCAGAAATTGAAGCAGACAGAGGCTATGGCTTACTGGCTTACTCCCAGTGTCTTTTCTCAGCCTGCTTTCTTATTCATCCCAGGACCACCTGCCCAGGAATGGGACCACCTGAAATGGATCTCCGACACCAATAATCAATAAAGAAAATTCTCCATACAGGAGAATCTGAGAGAGGCAACTTATCAGTTGATGCTCTCTTTTCTTTCACAACTCCCTTATTTTATATCAAGTTGACAAAGATAACCATCACACTGGCTTAGGTTGTATTCCTGGTAATGCAAGTGCCTACCCACTTCAAGACCTCATATCCCTTGACTGGAATACTTTTCACCCTTCCTTAGTGATTAAATCTCTTGTGTCAGGAAAATATAACAGCAAAGACCCAGAGTCTGATGAAGTAGTATCAAGAACTGTGAGAACTAAATTTAACTTTCGACATGCTACAGAAACCCTTTCTGATCGTTGCATCCTCACCCCCACATTAGGAATCTCTCTACCTCTTCTCGGGTAGAAAACTTTGTGTCACTGGAAATCAGATCTTGGGGATAACATGTATTATGGTCTGTTAAAAATAAAACCAAATCATATCTATAAACTTGAAGGCACTAACTTACCCCAACAGGTAGGCCAAGCTTCCCCGGGGTTTGAATCCTGACTCTAGTAGTTAATAGCTATGCATTTTCAGGTAAATGAGTTATTTCCCTCTGGGATTCAATGTTCTCATTTATGTAACTGTATAGACTCCCACTGAGGTAGTTACATTATTTGAATGGAATACATGTCTTTCAGCATTAGGACACAGTTCAGAGACATACATTTATACCATTCCTATGAAGACCTCACACCATGCTAGCTGTTTGCAACTTATAGCAGGACAAGACTTTGAAGACACTACAGTCAGAGAAATAGTTAAAGAAGCAGTTAACTGTATTATTACCAATCTGCACACAAAACTACTGCCCCCAAACCAAAGGGTACATGCTCTGTGAGCACCAGAGTATGGAACAAGCAGAGAGTTGCACTGGTTCATGAAGAAAACATTTGAGGAAGAGCAGGAGGTCAAACAGTCCAGCACATCAGGATAGCTAAGCAACACAAACTTAGGAGCTACTGACAGTGCCTTCTTGACAGTGACTGTTGTACCTTCGTGCTTGAATGGTAACATTAGATACCCTAATTTAAATGATTCTAAGGCTTCCAAAATGAAGCCCAGCAGAGTTGATTTTATAGGTCATTTGTGGATATGGCAAAATTCTCAGAATCAGGGATGCAGTTGGGATATTTTTTTAATTAAGCTGGGGACTACAAATGGGGAAAAACATGATTAGCATATTAGCCTTAATGCCCCATAAGCTGGAGAAATTTGTCTACATACTTTATATTGAATACTATAAATGTCACTGATCTTTTGTAATAGCTTTGTCTCATATCTATTGTGGGCCTTCTCAGCCTCTTTCATAATTTGAATTCAAAGAAACATGAAACTCATAATTCCCTTGACTCCATTTCAGGAATTTATTTTTCTCTTATTCAGACAAACCCTTAAGACATATTTCATATTTTTGCTATTCACTCAGGGATCATAGTCTCAGTAGAAAAGGTTAATGTTATGAAAGATGGCATCTACTCTCTCTCTCTCTCAGACACACACACACACACACACACACACACACAGAAATGCACACCTTACAGACAACCATTTCACCTAGCCACTAGCATAGATGGTTCAATGGCACCTCGAGAAAGCTAATTACATTTTATAGGAATCAAACATGTTAAAATCCAAATATATTCTCTTTAATAAACTAATATATAAGAAGACTTTATTTATTTTTCCTCAAAATACCATTGGACAGTCTAGTTAGCCTGCAGCCACCAGAGTGCTTCCAAAGAAAAATCAAATAATAGAGTGCTTTAGTTTTAATTATTGCTTTATTTATTCATTTATTTATTTATTGTAAAAACTGTTAGTTATTTGCTTTCTCCTTGGCAATTCATTTTGACCAAGGGAATCTATATTCAGTGGAAATCTAAAAATTCTTGACCTATGGGAAGCAGATGCTTAAGTGTGTTGTTTAAGGACTGTGTGCCAACATCATTTACTGCTTGCCTTCTGTCAGCAAAGGCTCTTCTCAACTTCATGAAGACAGTTCAGTGCAAATTGTGTGACAAAATAAGTGTGTGTGAGATGACTTAAGACCAGTTACTAAAAGAAAAATAAATTTGATCAAAAGCAAATGTCTCTGAACTGTGGACACAGGAACCAAGGATACATAAGGAGAGAGGGGACTGACTGGAAGTCCACTGAACCAGATGTTAAAGGCAGTGTATATAATTTGTATATAAACATAGAATATGGTGAGATTTAACAAGGAGGAGAAGAGCACTCAAAATTTCCAAACCAAAAGTTAGTCATAGCATGTGTGTGTGTGTGCGCACGCGCGTGCACATGTGTGCATGAGTGCGCAAAGGTCAGTGTGGCCTGAGTCACACACTGAGGTAAAATTACAGACTTACTGTAAGATGTCACATATTTAAAGAAGCATTAAGATCAATACTACTCACATAAAGGACAATACAATCCTTGTTTGTGTAAGGGTTCCTTGATTATGACAAGCACCTGCCCACATCAACACTTCATAAATGATAATATCCCTGGCTATGATATTTTTTAGCCATACTTAGTAACTATTTGTGGCAGTATGGATAAAGTGTGCTGAGAAAAATCATCAATTATATGCATTAAATAAAACAATGTGAAATGTAAGCAATAAATATTTCTTTAGAACAGTCAGAAATCACACTTATTTGGACAATGGACTCCATAGGAAAAGTTAAAACTCGCCAAGGAAATGTGTTCTTAATATGCTTAATTTGGAAAATTCAATTGAAATTGATTGACTTGCCAATTTTTGTACAGATACTAGTGGCTCAAAAATACAGAACATTGGGTTATTATTGGCAGTTATAGTTAATGAAGACAAAAAAATATACGGAACTTTGGGCATGGGGTAATTCAATGCTTTGTAAACTGCAGAGAGGAAGTACCTGCCTCTGGCATCAAATAACCTTAACTTCCTGGCCTTGCCAGGTACTAGTTATGTGACTTTGGAGAAGTTGCTTGGTCTTTCTGTGCTCCACTTTCAGCAACTGAGAAATCAGGCTAACACTGGACTCACTACTCAGCATCATAATACAAATTAAACAAGTGCACAAAACACATTGAGTACAGTTACAGTGTCTCTCATACAGTAAGCTTCCATGGAGTGGAGAAGAACTCTAAGGAGAAAATACAATGGGAAAATGAAGATGACAACAGTGGAAAGAGAAGCTATAAACCAGAACTCTTGAACTAAGAGATGTGCAGGTTTTATTGCCCAGTACAGCTAAAGCCATCAACATATTCAAGCCCATCAACAAATTGTAACTATCAGGTGTTAACAAAGCTAACAGAACCCCCATATTTCAAACAAATATTTTTAAAAACAAATAATTCCCAAACTGGGTGACACATAGCTTATGCACAGATAAGAGTAGACTGACAAGCTTTTGTTATGACAGATAAATAGAGTTGTAACAGTGGACTAGGTGTCATTGTTTTTTACTGCTGAGTAGTACTCTAATGCGTAATTATTCCACACTTTCTTTATCCATTCTTCCATTCAGGGGCATCTAGGTTGTTTCCAGGTTCTGGTTATTACAAATAATTCTGCTATGAACATAGTTGAACAAATGCTTATGTAGTATGATAGGGCATATCCCTATATATCTGGGGTAAATTCCCAAGAGTGGTATTGCTGGATCCTGGGGTAGGTTGATCCCGAATNCATTGGTGTTTTTGATTTTAGCCATTCTGACAGGAGTAAGATGATATCTCAAAGCTGTTTTGATTTTCATTTCCCTAATTGCTAAGGAGGTTGAGCATGACCTTCAGTGGCTTTTGGCCATTCGGACTTCTGCTGAGAATTCTCTGTTCAGTTCAGTGCCCCATTTTTTTTAATTGGGTTAATTATCATTTTAATGACTAGTTTCTTGAGTTCTTTATGTATTTTGGAGATCAGACATTTGTCTGATGCGG
>LOJH01061366.1:0-10270 GCA_001685095.1 Ellobius talpinus
CCCCAAGCTCTCCCCATCCTCCCCTTTTCACTTCTCTCTCCCCATCTCCCCTTAACCCCACCCAAAGTCAGTATTTTTAAGAAAGGATTGTGTGGTAAGCCTTGATTTTATGGTTGCACATCTGAATTTTTTCTGTTTTTCATTATAACTACTTAAGTTCTGGATTTGTGCTGATTTCGGTGGACTTTGAGCCTTTCATTCGGTTAGACCCAAAAAGCTAAAGAACTTGATTTGCATTTTTCTTAACTTGGGTGTTTGTGCCCACATGTGTGTGTATCTCTGTCTTTGTGTGCATGTGTGTCTGTGTGCATATGTGTATAAGTCTTCATGCATGTGTATGAATGTGTGCCTCCTTTTATGTTTTTTTTACTTTATTTCTATCACTTGACTTTAGGAGCACTAAAAGTTTAATTAACTTCTTGTGAGAAAATTTTCAAAATAAATACAGCATACTAATTTTCCACTTCTTTAAAAATACCCTGAATTTAAGCACTGAAATTGATAGGCTACAAGTTGCCTTACCGGATTTTTGGTGTTAATCCTAAGATTCTCAAGAGAAAGAACAATTCTACAATTTTGAGCCAAATTTCCTGCCTAATTACCTCCCTCCCACGTGATCAAGCACATCTAACGCAGTTGATTCATACAAACTAGGGGAATGAAAACGTGGTTTGTTATTTCCCAAGAGCTACAACACCCAGCATTTCAGGAAGTTATCTGGTCCTTTTGCTGGTAGAACTTACAGGTTACTTGGCTCTCACAATGGTTGATTTTAAAGCACTGGATGGTGTTTCCATCTAGGAAGGCTCGAAGTAGCTTTCTTAAAATTAGGCACAGGACATGGTGTTAAATATTTTGAGCTAAATTATCTGTAGGTGATAAGAAATTGGAATGAATTTTTGCATTGTGATTTGACTGGAATTCCCTGTGTTTCTTAATTAGGGGATCATTTATTACGTCACAGCCTCCTCTAAGTTAGAGGAGTGGCTTGCGAATGAGACAATGCAGGAAGGACTGCGTCTGTGTGCAGACCGAAATTATGTTGATGTGGACCCAACTTTTAACCCAAACATTGACGAAGACTATGACCATCGTCTGGCAGGCATATCTCGGGAGAGTTTCTGTGTGATTTACCTCAACTGGATAGAGTACTGCTCTTCCCGGAGAGCAAAGGTAATGCTGTTGCATGGCCTTTGCATCTCTCTGAATCCAGGTTTTCACAAAATAGGGAGAATATCCTATTATTGTGAGTCAGTTTTTCCTGCACTTCTCAGATGCTCTGGGTTAGGCAGCATGCCTGTGTCAGAATGTTTGAGCCAAACCAGCTCTGCCAAGGCAGCTGAAGAGCATCCTTTTTTAGTGTCCTGTTGGCATTTGTTTTACTGTAATCCTTCTAAATAGCTTGCTTGTGCAGCCATGACTGCTGTTGGAGAGTGTAGACCTAGGACTTTCAGTACGAAATTAGGTAAAAATTAACACTTTGAAAACAAAGAGTGTTTTAGGTCTCTCCCAGGAAACTCTGATTCCGGAAATCCAAATCATAGACCTAAAATAGGAGTCTCCCTCATGACATTGATGCAAGTGTTTCCCCATGCACACATCAGGACAACTTGTCCTGCCCTGAAGTAAGATGAAGTACAGACTTTCCAACTATTCTTTGTTCTAGGCGTATAGCACTGTCATATCCCTGGCCAGCCCTGCAAAACCACAGACCCCAAGACTGGCTAGGGCTCACTGTCTTCTCAGGGAAGGTCTGTGGAGCTAAGCACCCAGCATCCTGTTTACTTGGTATCCTGTAGTTAGCAGTGCCTTGACAGCCAGTGTCTGCGGGTTTACCAAACCCGTTAGCCCTTACTTTCCAGCTATTTTCAGGAACCCTGCCATCTTAGCATCTTCTCATCAGTAGGAATGGGGTGCCTTTGTGCCCCCTTTCTAAGTGGCAGTCTTGAACTTTACATTAGATGTGCAGCAGAGGATATGCTGATGAGAGTCACCCATCCTAAAGCAGTGATGGGTAGGCTAAACACCCTTCTAGGGGGCCGGCCAGCCAGGGACATTTCAGAATCCAAACATGGCACAGGCAGCTAAGTGGTTTTATTTGTTTTGTTTTTTATACATGAAACATGCCTAAGGGGTTTTTGCCTAATGTTTTCAAATTTGAAGGGCATTTGATCATGTGGACATGTTGTTATAATATC
Source organism: Ellobius talpinus (assembly GCA_001685095.1). NCBI lineage: Eukaryota > Metazoa > Chordata > Mammalia > Rodentia > Cricetidae > Ellobius > Ellobius talpinus. The sequence continues at coordinate 2,199 of LOJH01061366.1, forward strand.
CCTTTTGTGGCTTGGACAGTATTGAAGTACATTATTTTCTTACTCAGAAATGGCCTCCATCCTCAAGTACTCTCAGGTTATTGGAAGGTTGGCTATAGCTTGAAGAAATCCTACTAAATGCCCGTACACCATATATTCAAAAGGCTCACCTTGGGGGCTAAGAAGGTAGCTCAGCCCTTAGTGCACTTGCTATCCTTACAGAGGACCTGAGTTTGATTCCCAGCACACATGATGGCTCACACCATCTGTAACTCTAGTTCTGGGGGATCCAGTGCCCTCTTCGGACCTCAGGCATGCATGTGGTGCACATATATATGTGCAGACAAAATGCTCATATACATAAAATAAGCATTTTTGAGGCCCACTTCTGATCTGGGTGTCCCCAATCCCTTCAGACAACCCACTCAGCCCTGGATATATTCTACCCACTGCATACAATCCCTTTAGAATAAAGTTACTAGTGCTAGTTTCCAGCCATATCTCCCTTCTGCTATAGTTTTTCTTTAATCAAATCAAAATTGTTCCCATCTCCTTAAGAGCAAGCCTTCTGCTCCCATAAATCCCTTCCCAGAAGGACCTTCTCCGAAAAAAGCCCTCTAAACTTGGAGATGTGCTGTCTCCAAGCTCAAGGACACTCACCAGTGTGGCAGACCTCTGCTTCATTCTCTCCATTCTCCCTCCAAGGCAGTATCCCATCAACAGAACTCTTCTCGGACAGTAGAGTTCAGCTCTTCCTTTCTCTGTCTGCCTTACCCGTGGGATCTTTTCTGATTTGTTACATACCTGCAAAGCTTCCCAGTATCTAATGTTCTGTATTTTAAAGCCTCTAGATGTGGACAGAGACTCTTCCCTGGTGACTCTTTGTTATGGACTCTGCGTTCTGGGCCGGAGGGCTTTGGGAACGGCCTCCCACCATATGTCCAGGTAAAGAGGCCTCTCTGTTTTCCAGAAGGTATTGGGAAGGGGATGGGGCTGGAGAGATGGCTGAGTGATTAATAAGAGCACTAGCTTAATCTTAATAAGCACAATCTTAATAAGAGACCTGGGTTCAATTTCCAGCTCACATGGTGTCTCACAACTGTCTGTAACTCCAGTTTCAGGGGATCTGATGGCCTCTGTGAGCACTAGGCAGGTGTGTGGTGCACAGATTCACACGGAAGCACAGCACACATACAGTAAATGAGCATGACAAGCTCTCTGTGATGTAAACTAAATGTGTTTTGTTTGGCTACTTGGTTGTGTTTTGAAACATTCATTTTGGGATATTTTACTGCAAAGTGTCTGTAAATTTCATTTTTCTATAAATGTTTTTGCTGAACGTCTTATGTTGTAGTAACTAACTGGCTTTAAAACTCCCACTTGTGAGAATAGCTACTAATTGTGACAATTTAATGGACTTCAAGCATTTTATAATCACTTTGTAAGATTTGATTGGTCTCATATTTTATCTGTTTTTCTAATTTCCCTGGTTTGTTTTCCTATATTTCTTCATAATCTTTGTCTATATCATTTAGTGTAATGTGTATTTTAAAGGAGTAGTTCCTACTTTAAATTTCTCTGGTTTCATGTTTCACATGTGATTCCTTCATTTCCCTAGCTACACAGGCTCTCTCCCATTGTCTGTCTCTGTGAGCCATTTCCCGTGCTTCATAAGCAAGGCCTATAAGCAAACAGGACCCATTTCCTGGGAGTCTCACTGAGGAGTTCAGACTTCAGTTTCTGGAGTCTGCTTTCAAAACTCCCCAGACGATTCTGATGCAAAGCAGCTATGAGATTCAGTGTCATGAAGACCTCTGCCAAAATATGTGCCGTTTCTCTCCACCTAGTAACCTGGAGTCCTTCCTCTATGGATTACATGCCCTGTTTAAAGGGGACTTCAGGATTTCTTCAGTCCGAGATGAGTGGATTTTTGCTGACATGGAACTGTTGAGGAAAGTTGTAGTACCTGGAATCCGTATGTCCATTAAACTCCATCAGGTAAGAGAGGAGTTGGTTGTGTGTATTTTAATTCATTTCAGGGGTTTGCTGATACTTCATGGTTTGATTTCCATGCTGTGTATTGGGGAACCTTTGGAAAGGCTCTCATCTGAATCTAGGAAAAGCCTGACTCCTAGCAAGGCATTAAATCCCAGAAGACTGAACCCATGTTTCTCATAGTAACCGCAGTAGTGAATTTCAGTATTAACGTCCATCACCATTGATAATCTAGGAGCAGTGGCAAACTGAAAGGAGAGGGCTGTACCCCTGAAACTCTTGTTGGATTTCATGTGTTTGCAGTTCCTGTCCCCAGCAAACACCTGACAGCCTCAAGTGCCTTGTGACTGCTCAGTCGGATGGCATGCTGCTGCCTTCTGCTCAGTGTGTTCCTAAGCGGCGGGCAGTCAGGACAGGCTCGGTGATCACTAACAGTCCTACTAGGGAGTGCAGTGAAAATTGGACCCCAAAATGTACTTGCAAAGCCCTGGATGCTTTGAGGAATACGTTGTGGATTGTGTGCTGTCACTTGTTCCTGTGGTCATGTCACTGGGGTGGGGGGGGTACTGTACCAACGGATTAAACTAGAGTCTCCTGCACTCCAGGCAAGTGCTCTGCTGCTAAGCTGTATCCTCAACTCGCTCTGAGAGACAGAGAAAGGTTCCTTAGGTTGTCCAGGCTGGCTTTGAACTAATGAACATCCTGAGTAGCTGGGATTACAGGCTTAAACACAAGACTCCAGCATAAAAACTTCCATTTTCTATAGTTGAAGCCAGTGAGAAGTATTTGAACAAGATTAAAACCTGCAGTTAGCGTGCCTGATAACGTGTGTCGGTCCTACTGTCAGTGTCAGTTCCTTTCTCATCCAAACAACCATACTGATTCTAGTAAGCAGAGGTGGATGGAGGGATCTTTCCCCCACAGTAAGCATTTGCCAAAGGCAGCGCAGTGTGTGAGGTGTCTTGTCTGTTGTCCAGGCCAGTGCAGAGTCTTTAGGAGTGCTGTTATCCATCAGGCAGGTCACAGACTTTATCTAGTAGGTTCTGCAAAGGCAGAGCTCTTAAGAGATTAATCCGTGGAGCTAGAGAGAAAGCTCAATAGTTAAGAATTCGTACAACTATTTATTTAAAGATTTATTTATTTGTTATGTATACAGTATTCTGTCTGCATGTACTCCTGTACACCAGAAGAGGGCTCTGTACAGATGGTTGTGAGTCACCATATGGTTGCTGGGAATCGAACTCAGGACCTCTGGAAGAGCAGCCAGTGCTCTCTACCTCTGAGCCATCCCTCTAGCCCTATACTACTTACTCTTGACAGAAGACCCAAGTTCAATCCCCTTCACCCACAGCAGGCAGCTCACAACTGTCTCTAACTCCACTCCAGGATCTGACATGTGCAGGCACCTGCACTCACATTAACATCTGTACACAAACGTGTATATATACATAAGCAAAATAAAATGAATTGAAAAAAGATTTTCATTGTAAAAGAGATGAATCCAGGTGTTGGAAGCTGTGTTGACCTGGTATTACCATTTGTGAACTTTGAATCTGGGAAGCAGTTCTGCCCCCATTGAGTTTGAGTCTTGCTACATGTGAAGGTATTACCCAGCCTCCCTGGCAGGTGAAGGTAATGGGGAACGGAGGACAGGACACTATTAGGCTTCGTCACTCAGGTGCACAGCATCATTTTCATAGATTACACCCTGGGGACTAGCTTTTTACTCCTCTTCTTCCCTGCCAGACATGAGCTATAGTTACTGGGGTTGAGCTGGGATGAGTATATGCCTGCATCAACCTTTAACTACGTGCAAAAGCAAACAGTAAGATAGCTGCATTTCCTGAATAACATTAGATCTGAGTTATGATTATTTTGATGTATATCTTAAATCCCCTCTTAACTTGGAGGTTTTAAAAGGGATGCTCCCTTTGTCTCGTTCATGCTTCCTGCCTCAGTCTTGCAGACAATAGATGGCAAATGTCTATCGTAGGGCTGAGTGGTCATAGAGACAAAGAGGCTCTTTGGAGTGGCACTGGAATACCTAACCTCTGTACAGTCACATGTAGAGGAGGGGCAAGGGCAAGATAAGTGGCATGTTGCAACTATTACAAATGTGTGTCTTTATGGAAAGTTTATTTAGCTTATAAAGAGCACAATGTAGAGACCTTTCGAGGCTCTTAACTTGTGATACTATGTGTGCAGGTCAGTGAGACGGCCCAGTGGGTAAAGGCACTTGCTGCACAAACCTGGAGACCTGAGCTCAGTCCTGAGAACCTATGACAGGGTAGAAGGAGAGAACCAACTCCACAGAGCTGTTCTGTGACCACATGCATACATACTATACACACACAATAATAAACTTTAAACATGTATAAGTAAATATGTGAAAACTACCTTGAAAGAGGTAAAAAGACAATTTATGAAACTTGGAAATGATGCTTAGTTATGTAAAGCTTTGAAGAAAATGTTGGTTAAAGAGCTGAGACATGTATAAAACAGTAACACGTCCACCCTAACCCAGTCAGTAGAACAGTAATGAGCATGTCCATAATAGCACTCATATGTAGAATAGGAAGTTAAGCCCATTTGTAAGAATTTTTGCTTATTATCCTGGAACTTATTTTCCTTTTTTCCAAAACAAAACCAAAAATCTACATGTGTTATTTCTATATTTAGGACCATTTCACTTCTCCAGACGAGTATGACGACCCCACTGTGCTCTATGAAGCCATTGTGTCTCATGAAAAGAACCTAGTGATAGCCCACGAAGGGGACCCAGCTTGGCGAAGTGCAGTGCTCGCCAACTCCCCCTCCTTGCTGGCTCTGCGGCATGTCATGGACGACGGCACCAATGAGTACAAGATCATTATGCTCAACCGACGCCACCTGAGCTTCAGGGTCATCAAGGTGAGTCTGCAGCACAGGCCTGTGACAAGGAAGATTGGTCAGGCGTCTTAATCCAGCCTCCGAAGTGTGGTTGTTTATACCTAAGAATGAGCAGATGGTGTGGTCCTACTTTATGAACACTCACTTTCAGAATTCCCTCCTCCCTGTGAGGTTTTCTTAGATGCAATAAAGCCTTGAGTTTGTTTAGTTTATTTCAGGGCTGGTGGACTTTTATCCATTACATAAGAAATCTGAACAGTATCCTTCTTTAAAAGCCGTTACTCGGCAGGCGGTGGTTGCCCACATCTTTAATCCCAGTACTTGGGGAGGCAGAGGCAGGCGAATCTCTGTGAGTTCAAGGCCAACCTGGTCTACAGAGTGAGTTCCAGGAAAGCCAGAGATACACAGAGAAACCCTGTCTCAAAAAACAAAACAAAACAAAAAAACAGCGCTCCGCTGCTAATGAGGTGCTCTCCTCAGTTAAAAGAGAATAGCAAAGCTTGTGCTTCTTTGTGATTCAAAACTGACTGTAAGTGGTTTGTTCCTTAAATTCTCTCTCACTCTCTCATTCTGCACATACGTGAGTGTTCATGTATGTGTATGTATGTGTGTAAATGTTTTAGGAGTTTAGGAACGTTGGTTTTTGAAATTAAAAGTTTATCATGATTCAGTTTGATGTCTTTAAAAGTGTGTGTACATATCTGTGTGTGTGTATGCACGCACACCCTAGTGCGGAGTTCTGTGGAAGCTAGAGAACAGCTTTCAGGAATTGGTTCTCTCCTTCCACCACACCAGGAGGGCTCCAGGGATCACACTCAAGTCACCAGACTCAGAAGAAAATACCTTTACCTGCGGAGCTATCTTGTCCACCAACGATCTTTATCTGGTCTTTTAATCAACCCCAAAATATCACAAACATCCTCTCAAATTGAAATATGTGTTGCCTGTCTTTTCCATCAAAACTATTATCTAGTCCACTAGCTTACAAACGAAAGGAGATCATTTTACTTAGTAATTCTAGAAGGTGTAGCAAGAGAAAGTATACCATAGGTGCCTATTACTTAGCAGTCAGCTATTCAAGAAGGGACATTGACTGACTCCTTTCACAGGTGAGCTTGTGTCCATAGCTTTTCAGTTGGTCACCACACTGTGTCACCCATTTCTGCACTTCCTTTCTTGACCTTTGTCCTTGCCCTTCCCTGTCCCGTAGGTGAATAAGGAGTGTGTCCGAGGTCTCTGGGCAGGGCAGCAGCAGGAGCTGGTTTTTCTCCGGAACCGGAACCCCGAGAGAGGCAGCATCCAGAATGCAAAGCAAGCACTTCGGAACATGATAAACTCGTCTTGTGATCAGCCTATTGGCTACCCAATCTTTGTGTCACCCCTGACAACGTCTTACTCTGACAGCCACGACCAGCTCAAAGAAATTCTTGGGGGACCAATCAGCTTGGGAAATATCCGGAACTTCATAGTGTCCACCTGGCACAGGTAGTGGGGTTGTGTCTTTAGTGGGGGTTGTGTCCTGGGCTGCTTTCTCTCAGCACTGTGTGTCAGCTCACCTAGGAAGCTTGTAGGGAAGATGGAGATGCAGGGTTGTTCTCCACCTGAACACCAGGAGGTAGAAATCAGCTCTTTACCTTCAGAAACAGAGATAAACCTTAGGTCAGGCTCAGCTAACGGTGGAGCTCATGTACCTGTGGTGACGTCAGCAGAACTCTAACATTCCCTTTGCCCCTGTTCCTGTGTTTAACTTCCTCATTCTGCTGCGGCATCTTGCCTCTCGTAAGAGAAAGACATTGAAAGCTTGCATGTGGATTGCTTCCTTTGCTCCTGCACTCCTTCTCAGAAGCAGGGAGCACTCCACACAGCTAGTTGTTACCCTTGCAACAGTCCAGTCGTCGCCCAGATGCGGTTCCTGAGTGTGCTGGAGTATCTGTGTTGTGTTTCCCTCTGCCTTCCTTGTCTAGTGAAGCCTGACATAGGTATAGGTGCATCATAGTTCGGTGAATGGTAAGGACAACTATAGGTTATTGTTCTCAGTTTCTATTTATCAGAGCCCTAGGAAACAGAATATGAGCTAGAGCTACAGACTCTTAGTGGTGTCTTTAAATTTTCCAAGGACTAGCCAGTGCTTAAAGACTCAGGTTGTATTACTGTCTAACAGAGCATAAGCCAGGAGAGTATTCACAGGATTTCATTTTCATAAAACCTCTATGTTAGCTACAGTGCCTACAAGAAACTGATTTTCCCCCCCCCCGGGAAAAGTAGCATACAGATAGGCTGGGACCAAGGGTGTTATTGGTGCAGGCTGTCCAGTACCAAACTGAGGTAAGTCTGCCCCATTAGGGCAGCTGTTAGTCTTCCTGTATTTAAAACAACAAGAACCAAACAGAAGGATGAAGCAGCGCTCTAGCAACAGATACAACAGCAATGTAGACAAACTGGGACTCAGTGTGCTCAACAGATACTGGCAAGAATTTTGTTGCCAAAGCTTTGTGTGGTGGCTTGTACCTGTTTTCTCAGCATTCAGGGCACTGAAGAAGGAGGAGAATTCAAGAATATATACAGAGTCCTTGAGCAGCCTGGGCTATAGGATGCTGTTTCAGATCACAAAGATTGCTGATTCCAGCTGGTGTCCTGAGAGCCCAGCTGTTCTGCAGTTCTTCATTACACTGTATGGACAATGGATGCAGAACTGTAGAGTTGGTGGGAGGAGTTGGGAGGCGGGGGAGGGGGCATGACGTGCTTCTCAAGCCACTCTTGGGAAGGGGACTTGTTCCTGAGCTTCATTTTACCGTAATGACATTGGAAGGTAGCTATGACAGTCCTGGTACCTCAGAAGAGTGGGAAAGGATTAGAGGGTTGATTTTGAAGTGATGTAGGGCTAATGCTTCCTACCTTGGGATTTGTCTCCAGGTTAAGGAAAGGTTGTGGAGCTGGCTGTAACAGTGGTGGCAATATTGAAGATTCTGACACTGGAGGTGGCACTTCCTGTCCTGGTACCAACACAGCCACAGTCAGTGATCCCCACAGCAACGGGTCCCAAGGAAGCACTGGGAACCAGGGACAAGCAGCAGGATCGGGGCTGCACCCACCCACCACGTCGTATCCTCCAACACTAGGTAACTCAAGAAAAAGTTATGTTAGATGTTGGCCCCTTACCATGCGGCCAGTGTGTCTGTCTGTCTGTCTGTCTGTCTGTCTGTCTGTCT